>JACXGM010020275.1:0-17899 GCA_016801145.1 Umbra pygmaea | reverse complement strand
TCAATCTCAATTACATTTTAAGTTATTGACCAATGAACTTTGAAAGGGGAGTGGCTCTCGACATAAATGAATACAAATCAGCAACCGTAAGGCTAATCATCACAAAACTCACTGGATGTGTTCAGATAAGTTCCTAACATATACCCAGACAGTTTCATATACCTTGACCACTAAGGGGCGCTACAAGCGCAAGATAGGTGAGTGCCAATACACAAATGTTACTAGTAATTGCATATTCATTCTCCAATCATGACAAACTCTTAATAAGTAACTGAACAACACCCTGCAAGTCACCATCAAATTGACCACTATGAGGCACCTAAAATGTATAATAACTGCATGTGGAATGACATAAATCAAGCTATAGATCATAAAAATGATAGCATATGTTTTATAACAATGTTCAACCTTGTGTGAAATTACTTTGAAGTCGGTATTGAGAAAAAAGGGTTGAACCCGCAAATCGCCGCTTGCGGCTATATTTTATATATGAAAATCATGGAAATTGTCAGGGGTGCCTAAACATTTGCATACGACTGTATATTATATATTTTAGGCCGTGCTTTTGTGCATAACCTAGGGATTCATCCCATACATGCATTGCTTTACAGGTTTTGAAATATCAAGAAATACTATTTTAAAGAGCAATGTGCAGGTTGAATTGATAACTGAATTAATACTTTATGTTGTCGGAAGTGTTCTTTTAAAAACACATATGTAGGAACTGCTATGTTACACAAAACCTAAAGCAGGATTTTGATGAAACTGTGCCCATTATAAGCCAGGCTATGTCCCACTAGCAATGCGTCATATGACGTAGGCAGAGGCAAATACGACCTCGCGCTCTGCTCTCTCATTGTGGTTGTCGATGTAGTTAGAGCAGTGGTGAGAGACAGGGCGAGATATAAAGAAAGTTTTACATTAGCCATAATTGTAAGAGCTCAGATTCGTCATCACTGTTTATAGTAATTTGAGCATGAACTTGACCTGGGGCGGATTTAGTGATTTGGGGGCCCCAGGCGAAGAGAGATATGGGGCCCCTTAACTCCTATTCTCACCCTTTTCAATAACTATAATCAGAACAACCAGACCTACTTGCTAGATGTCTTTTCAGCGGGCCCCCACTGCTACACAGAACATCTGTGAAGATGTCTAGTGTGTCATTCATCTGCAAGAAAATAAAAATGTCAACATACTGTCATCACTGTAAATTATTTAATCAATAAAAACACAAATAATATATGTTCTTCAACTTTACTGGGTAGGTGGAAGGCTGGTGGTTTCTGTTTTTCTCTCTCTGCCTGTCTGGTCTCACGTTCTTTAACTTCACTGGGTAGGTGGAAGGCTGGTGGTTTCTGTCTTTCTCTCTCTCTCTCTGCCTGTCTGGTTTCACGTTCTTTAATTTCACTGGGTAGGTGGAAGGCTGGTGGTTTCGGTCTTTCTTTCTCTGCCTGTCTCATTTAATTTTTCTCTGATTAAAACTTCACCTTACGAGTCTTGGCCTCAGCAAATCTTGTTATCAGTGACTCTGTGTGACTTTCTTTATTTTATGCTCAATGGAGAGAATAGCAAGGGAGGACAGTCTGTCTTGTGAAATTGTTGCATTTTCAAATCTAACCTCTGGCAGCACTCATCCAGCTTTCCTTCCTGTACACTGCTCCTCATCTCATCAATTGTGTACAGAAACCCATATAGCTCATAGAAGCTTTCCATTTGAGAAAATCTCTCCTTTATTGTGACAACAGCTGTATCTACAAGGACCAGGAAAAGGTCCTGTTTGAAATGCTCCTCTGCAGTGGGCTCAGTTTGCTCTCTTCCCTCAGACTCTCTTCCCTCAGAAACTGTCTAGCTGCTCTTCGCTGATGTACCTCTGGCCATGTCATCTCCACCTTAAGCTTCTCTGCTATCTCCCTGGCATCGGTTTTGGCAGAGGTAAGGCCATTCTCTCTATATTCTTCCAGGAATTCAGTCACTCCCCTGGTTTCTCTTCTAAGTGTCTTGATTGACACTTGTGGGCTCTGCAGCATCCTGCTCACTTTGTTGATCTGAAACAGAACATTGTACCATACAATGGTACAAAGTATGAAGGGCCATGTCTGCATCTCCTTGCAGATACTTCCAGCTGTTGAAACTACATCTGCATCTCGTTTCTCTGTAGCATACTCCATCAAGGCAGACAAAGCGTTGACCATCTCAGGAAGCTGGTAGCGCACAGCTTTGACACTGTCAACCCTACACTCCCATCTGGTTGTTGACAGTGCTTTCACTGTTAGGTTCTTCACGTGTTCTGTGAGAATGGCCCATCGGTTTACTCAGGAGCTAAACAGAGTGTAAAGTCTCTGCAGCAGACCAAAGAAGCTGATGGAAGTCACAGATGATTTAGCAGCATCACCAACAACAAGGTTAAGGGTGTGACTTCCACAGGGGACATTTAAGGCCTTGTTGTTCATGTCTAGGACTCTCTTTTGCACACCCTGTTTTTTGCCATGCATATTACTGCCATTATTGTATGACTGACCACGGCAGTTGGCAATATCCAAGCCTAGTGTTTCTAGGTGACCTAAAAATGACTCACATAAGCCCTTTCCTGTGGTGTC
The DNA here is from genome assembly GCA_016801145.1 of Umbra pygmaea. Lineage (NCBI taxonomy): Eukaryota > Metazoa > Chordata > Actinopteri > Esociformes > Umbridae > Umbra > Umbra pygmaea. Next base: position 15,302 of record JACXGM010020275.1, on the reverse strand, counting down.
AAGTACATTAAGTAAACCAAGAAAATGCTCTGAGATGGACACACCTTTGGAGCTCTCACTGTTAACAACTCTTAGCACCACTGACAGCTGCTCCTGGTGACTCAGATCAGTGAGTGCAGTCCATGATAACAGAGTAATATTGTGCTTTTTTTATTTGTACAATGGCATCAATTGTGTTTCTGGCCAAAAGTGTTATAAGCTCATTTTGAATGTGCTTGCTGAGGTAGGTATCACTTAAAGGTACAATATGTAGTTTTCCAAAACAATAACAAAAGACATACTTAGCATTAAAAAAGCAAACATCACTATACCTATATCATATATATTTCTTAGTTGTAAACTTAATTATCCAAAATGTTTCCAATTTTCAAATCCAGAGAAATTTGTAATATCATTCAAAGACACGGGACGTTTCATTTTGTCTTCCGTCAATGGCGTCATATAACCTTTGACTGCTCTAGTTGTTCTAAGTTCCAGGGAACCGCCAAACATAACGTGAATAAAGTTATAATATTTTTAACAATACAGTACTTTGTCAGTGAACATTTTTTCTGCCGGAGACACTAGATTGGAAGGTTGTCATTGGCGACGATAACAAAACCCATGATCCCACTCTACTTCCCGACATCATACAAGTACATATTTTGCTGTTGTTTTGATTGAGAGACCCCTAGCGGAAAGAAACTACATATTGTAAGTTTAATTCCTTTGCCTGAATTCTCCTCAGATGTTCCTGCATAACTGGGTCAAACTGAGCCATCAATTCAATTTGCCCAAGGAAATTTCCATTTCTTGGTTCAAACTATTTGTCTGACAAGCGATGTTCCGTTCTGCCAAATGACTGACAATTGCAATTAACCTGCGTAGAACCTCCTTCCAGTGTTTTACTTCAAGAAACCTTGACTCCTGGTTGATTTTGTCTAGTTGTATTAGTGTTTAACTGCTCCAATAAATTGTGCCAGCTACCCATGTTTATGGTGTGCTCATTTCATATTTCATGTTGCTTTAACATGAATGACAGATTTTTCCAGTTATTAAAACCTTCTCCACTTAACAGCTTATTTTCCCTGTTTCCAATAAGGCGCCAACAAAAGCACACCACGCAATCTTTACTTTCACTGTAAACCAGCCATGTTCTAATTATTTTGTCTCTGTTTTTCATGTGAATCGAGTAGTTATTTGTAAGCCTGCGGCCTTCATTATTTTTCGGGAATATTCTGTCCCTAACTTAAACTGGCCCTTTCCTCACTAGTGAGCAGCGCTCTTTATCTGACAGTGGTTTTGGCCAAAGCGCTGGGTCATCATCTAGTGTAGTAGTAGTCAAGACATGTTCACCGGAAAGATGGTCACTTACGTTATCATTTTCAGAGGGTGGGAGAAAGAGAGTTTCAACATCGCTATTACTATCATCAGTGAGTTGGGCGGTTTCAACATCGCTGTCATCGTTATCATATTGTTGTTCATCTATGCCCTGGCACAGAGATGCTACTATAGGAGGTGTGTCACACATGCTGACAGCACTTGTGCTAGCTGCCACATCACTCGATATTGGTTGAGAGAAAAAGGACGTTACCTTCTGGAGTTTCAGTTTGGAAACTACTTTTTTACTCTCCTCTTTTTTTCTTCCTCTTTTGTGCTCCGCTTGGGTAATTGCATTTCATTTTGATAACTTTCTCTGATAAAGTAACCTACTGATATGACGTGCTTTGCTCGCAGCTGCGCAGTGGCGGTTATGCCGCAACACAAACTCAGATTTTCCTATTCAAAATAATAGCGCTCGTAATTCCTTACAATAATCATTGTTAATTCATTGCATAGATAGGTAGTGTGTCCAAGTTCATGTGTTGCTAAACTTAGTCTATTGTTGGATAAAACAGACTCTAGTGAATGTTTTTTCAAATGTAATTATGACATGAGACACTGACAATAAATTCAATAAATGTGTATGTACAACATATATTAAAAACATGTGACCTTTTTTGTTTTCACAAATGCTTATTGCTTCTTTAGATCCAATACAATTGTATTTGGTTACAATTCACTAAATGAATTAACAATGATTATTGCAATGAACTAAAAGGAGCGCTATTATTTTGAAACAAAAATAAATTTGAGTTTGCGTTGCCAGGTGAACGTTCTTGCTGGCTCTGGGTGATGGAATAGTCCTCAGTAGTATGGAGTGGGAGGGGAAGCCTGCGTTGACACAAATAGAATACATGCTCAGCTGGGGGCCTCAGGCGGTTGCATACTTTGCCTTATGGGTAAGTCCGCCCCTGAACTTGACCAGACACCCTCGGGTTACGTCACGTCCGGTCGGTGATTTATAGATCCAGATGTTATTTTTTATCACAATTTTATCTCTAAATATTGTTTTTGGCAGTTATCTATTTCTCCAATCTAGTTGTTTATCAATAATGTAAACTATGCTATATTGAGGTGTCCAACCTGCACATTGCTCTTTAACAGTTTCTGTAATCTGGTCACTTGAAAGACAAAGTAGTTCTATCAATATTTTGCCAGTTGTATATTTAGCTAACATTTGTAACAACATTTGTAAGAACATTACACCATGGAATACAGTTTGGCTTTGCCAACAGACTACTTTCCAGATGAGGAACCATCTAACATAAAGTTGAAAAAAAGGTTAAATTCTCCTTTAACTTGAACTTCATTAAATATGTGTTATTCAATCCTCTGAAGAATGTTGTTGTCTTTGTAACACAGGAGAAGGTGGCAGCCTATGTGTCCCTATTCCCAACAGTACCCTTCCCCTGTGACGTTGGAGACAGGGGGGACATGTGGCTGGCCTCAGATGTAAACATCCACACCATCTTGTTGTTTCACAGAGCCAAGGCTTATACCAGAGCAGTTAAATCTTGTTCATAGAGATCTACCATCATGTAGGTTCTCTCCAATGAGTAATACTTCATTAAGCTTCAATGTAACTTCTTGATCAGAATCAGGTGTTCTACATGAGGGTTGAAGTGAAAACCTACTGTACAGGCCCGTAGATCTCCAGGAAAAAGGTTGACCAGCATAACTTGTTCAGCAGATATTAAAAATCCATTAAAGAATTCTTAAATGTTTGATTAGTTTGTCGTTAACCCAGCTGTGCATTTTTCATTTTAATTTCAACATCTTTGGTATTCACAAATACTGTAGCAATGCTTGGAGCTGTCTATGGGAAATGAGGTCAGTTTGGCAGTTCTGCTGTGCTACTTCTTTCATCACCTGAAGGTTAATGCGTGGCTACTCTTGGGAACGTCTGCCTTAGAGGTAACCGGCTGTACATACAACAGCACAAGGAATGCTCAAACAAATCAGTGCATTTGTTAGTCAGCTGAGCTACTAGACTAGACATTTATTGTGTGCTTTATGTTGTTCGTTCTTTCAGGGGGAAAGAGCCTATGTCATCACTCAGGAGAAGACATGGTTTGTGTTGTGGAACCATAGGAACGGGAAGCACTACCAGCTGTACGACTCCCTGTGTCCTCTGAAGACTGTCGACTGCCTGGTCAATGAACACAATGTAAGGCTGGAGTGCACGGACACAGAGGCCCACTAGGATCCATTCCACAGTTTGTTTCATTTGATGTATGTCTTTCCTTCTTATTATGCAAATGATTTCCCAAAGTCCAGTTCCCAACTGTAGGTCTTTTTCCCTGGTATGAAGCTTTCTATTCTATCCTTGTGCGACTCTTATTCCAGTCTATCTTGAGAGACTACAGTGCAGTCCCTAAGTATTTGGACAATGACACACGTTTGGTTGCTTTCACTGTGTATGCTACACTGTAAAAAGTCAATTTGAATTTGTATTTTGTTTTTTCCAAGCTTTATCGTTGACTCAACATGAAATTAATATTTCACTTGGGAATTTTACTCATGGAGTCAACTTCTCATAATTTTCTGATTAGTTGACTTCATGAAAACATGAAAAATGATGTTATCTCAACAATGTTTGTTGATTTAACTATTTTTCAGTTGAGATAACTTTGAAAAATATGTTGAAACAACCAAAAAGCAAGATTACTTTTTACAGTGTAGCACTTTGGATTTTAATTGATACAATGATCAGGGTTAAAGTACAGACTGTCAGCTTTGAGTTTATTTTCGTCCATATTGTATGAACCATTTAGAAATAACAGCAGTTCCGACAGGAAATGCATTGGTTACAACACATAATAGAGAACAATGCAACAACTGATGTCTTGGTTCTGTGCATTTGTAGTAACTCACTGCCATCGCATGATCATGTCAACAATGGTGCTACTATTAACAACATTGATCATTACAATTATGAATAACAATATGTATAGACCAGAGGTGGACAAAGTACTGAGTAAAAATACTTTTCTGTGTTACTCTGAGTTCACAAGTGTTGGGAAGTCCCTACCTAAGAACAAAATGATCAGGTAAAGGGAGTTCATATCTTAACAGTGACCTATGAAACAAATACAATGAGTAAAGAAAATATAAATCATGGTAACCGGTAAGATATGAAGTCCCTTTACCTGATAGTTTTGGTATTAAGTCCCTAATTCCCAAAACTTATGAATTCAGAGTAACTCTAACAAGTAGTTTTACTGAGTACATTGTCCAACTCTGGTAAAGACGAGGAGCAAGGTGCAGTACACACTACCAATCCCCATGGAGAAGGAAACACAAAACGTAACAGGTGCCTGTGTTGATTTAACGAATTGATAACCATCTTCGTGACATCTCTTCTCCAGATTGCAGTTGTTAGGTTTAGTGAAGCCAGCAAACAAAAATAAATTCTGGGCAGGTTGAACTTGCTTCGTAGTATATGCCTCAGGAACACTTGTGGATGTGCTTCCATCTGCCAAAGACTTTACCAGTTAGCCTCAGACAAGATGACATGCAGGAACAAAATACAAAAAGAGCATGCAGAGTTCTGGACATGATTGTGGACAGATGAGAGAAATATTTACATGGATATGAGTTAGGATAAGAGGTGGGACTAGGTATGTATAAAAAGGGCTGTAATTCCTACAATGTTTATGGTTTATGGATGTACATTCCCTCAAATTAAAGCACTTTAACCTTATCACTGTTGTTTCATTTTAAATCCAATGGGATTAAGTACAGAACAAAAGAACAAATCAATTATACTCCAAATTGACTACACTGTAAATGCTTTGTGTTTACTCAGTGACTGCTACTGGAACATTATTGTGTACAATCACGTGTTTACAAATCTTGTTTAGCTGTTTTATTTACAGTGCATCAAGAAAGTGTTCACTTTTTCTGCATTTTGTTATATACCACCCTTATTCTGAAATGGATTCAATTAATTATTTCCATCAAAATTCTACAAACATTACCACATAATGACAATGTGAAAGAAGTGTGTTTGAAATCTTAGCAAATTTATAAAAAATAAAAAAGCACATGTACATAAGTATTCATAGCATTTGACATGACACTTGGTTCATCTTGTTTCGACTGATCTTCCTTGAGATGTTTCCACAACCTGATTGGAGTCCACCTGTGGTAAATTCAGTTGATTGGACATGATTTGGTAAGGCACACACCTGTCTATATAAGGTCCCACAGTTAACAGTGCATGTCAGAGCACAAACCAAGCCATGAAGTACAAGGGATTGTCTGTAGACTTCAGAGACAGGATTGTATCGAGGCACAGATCTGGGGAAGGGTACAGAAAAATATCTGCAGCATTGAAGGTCCCAATGAGCCCAGTGGCCTCCATCATCAGTAAATGGATGAAGTTTGGAACCACCAGGACTCGTCCTAGAGCTGGCCGCCCGGCCAAACTGAGTGATTGGGGGAGAAGGGCCTTGGTCAGGGAGGTGACCAAGAACCCGTTGGTCACTCCGACAAAGCTCCAGCATTTCTTTGTGGAGAGAGGAGAAACTTCCAGAAGAACACCATCTCAGGCCTGTATGGTCGAGTGGCCAGACGGAAGCCATTCCTCAGTAAAAGGCACATGAGAGCCCACGTGGAGTTTGCCAAAAGGCAGCTGAAGGACTCTCAGACCATGAGAAACAAAATGATTTGGTCTGATGAAACAAAGATTGAACTCTATGACCTGAATGGAAAGCGTCATGGAGGAAACCAGGCACCGCTCATTGCCTGGCCAATACCATCCCTACAGTGAAGCATGGTTGTGGCAGCATCATGCTTTGGGAATGTTTTTCAGCTGCAGGAAATGGGAGACTAGTCAGGATCGAGGGAAAGATGAATACAGCAATGTAGAGACATCCTTGCTGAAAACCTGCTCCAAAGCACTCTGGAACTCAGACTGGGGCAAAGGTTCATCTTCCAACAGGATAACAACCCTAAGCACACAGCCAAGATAACAAAGGAGTGGCTACAGGACAACTTTGTGAATATCCTTGACTGGCCCAGCCAGAGCCTAGACTTGAACCTAATTGAAAATCTCTGGAGAGATCTGAAAATGGCTGTGCACCGACGCTCCCCATCCAACCTGATGGAGCTTGAGAGGTCCTGCAAAGAAGAAAAAAAATATGTGTGCCAAGCTTGTAGCATCATACTCAAAAAGGACTTGAGGCTGTAATTGCTGCCAAAGTTGCTTCAACAAAGTAATAAGCAGAGGTTGTGAATACTTATGTACATATGCTTTTTATTTTTAATACATTTATAAGATTTCAAACACACTTCTTTCACATTGTCATTATGGGGTATTGTTGGTAGAATTTTGAGGGAAATAATGAATTTAATCAATTTCGGAATAAGGGTGTAACGTAAAAAATGTGGAAAAAGTGAAGCGCTGTGAACACTTTCCGGATGCACTGTATATGTTGCTCTGGAAGTTATCACAGTATTCTGATTACTTGAAAGTGATTATTGTCTTCACCCACAATCTTGATGTTTTTAGGAGAGAAGTCCATTAACCACGAATGCCATGTGCTTGGTCTGACTGTTTAATATCCCTCAAGTGTGGTTCAACATTCAAATGACAAGAAAGACGCCCATCACTTTTGACATATCAAATATAGCCACATGGAAACCTTTGTTCTCTAAAGGATTTAACTCTGACTCAACCTCAATGGTAAGTTGAACCTTACTGTAGGACAGGGATACTCAAATCCTACGTTGGTCGGAGCCAGCTGGTTTTCTGTTCTACCAATTTATTAATTGCACCCACCTGGTGTCCCAGGTCTAAATAAATGCTGGATTATGGGGTTGTAATGAAAAAATGGAGTGGACCTGGATTCGAGGGTCAGATTTGAGTATGAGGGCTCTAGGATATTTCCACGAAACTTTGGAGCCGAAAATTATATGCATTGATGTCATTGACTGGCCCTCATAATCCCCAGACCTGAAAATTATGTATCGCCTCTAGCCCGCCTATTATCAGAAACACAGATGTGATTGGTGCAGCATGGCAACAAGGGCATAGTTAATTAGCATCATTACTGAATGCCAGAGTGACTCACTGAGCAAATTGAAATTGTGCTCTCGCGAGAACTCTGGATTTCCAGGGTAGTGATGACATTCACACAAGTTGGAACAGCCTGTGATTTCAATTGTTTACTTTGTATTTCGGTGTGTGTTTGAATCCAGCCCTCAATCGGTTGGTGATTTTGGTATCCACTGATCGTAGTTACAGCATTTTGTTCTCAATTAGTTACACAATGTCCTGTAAAGATTTTGATCTTTAATATGTTTTGGTCATTGGACCTGATGTGTGATTTGTGGGTTCCCTTAATTTTTTTGAGCAGTGTATATTAAGAAACTTTATTTCGTGATTTTTTTCCCCTCCCAATTTCCTCTACTCCTGACTTGTCAGCATCTCCCTGCACAGATCTGTGAGATGGCGAAGGGCGCACATGGTTCATCCAACCATGTCGCCCTAGCCGCTGATTCCTTTAGCACTGCGAGCCCAACACGAAAGCCTACGGAAGAGAATTAGGGCCGGATGTGAAAATTGAATTTGAGTTCTGAATTTAAACTCATTAAAGTCAGAAGTCTGAGAATGAAATCAGAATTCTGAGAATAAACCCGGTTATGCATGCAGGAGCACTCTTTGCAATCTCTGTGCTCTTTAAAGCAAAGTAAAATTGTAATTGTAAATTATTAGTTTATTTGAGATGTGAGCATAATATCAGATTTCTTTATAGAATTCTCAGTATTGTACAGCCACATTCTAGAATTCTATTGGGGTCTGAAGGGTTAACTCCAACATTTTCAGTGTGTTCCTGCATGCATGACCGGGAGGCAGAGTTAAGTGAAACTCACTAAGGTTGGTTCCTTACAGGTACTTCAGAGAATTTTGTTTGGCATTATTCTCATAATTTAGACCTTTTTCTCAGAATTCTGACTTTATTCTCAGAATTTTGACATTTTTCTCAGAATTCAGACTTTTTTCTCATCTGACTTTAATCTCAGAATTCTGATTTAATCTCAGAATTCTGATTTAATCTCAGAATTCTGATTTAATCTCAGATTTCTGACTTTTATCTCAGAATTCTGACTTTAAACTCAGAACTCAAATAACATTTTCACATTGCCCTAATCCTCTTTTGTAGAAGCCTTTAGTCAGAGCATGCACAGTATGATTACGCTCACCAAATATACTTCCACGATTGAACCCACAAGCACCCGATCTGGACACAAGGAGTTGCTGGAGAGCGATGTGGCAGGATAGATAATCTGATTTATCTAACCCAAATCCCAGGCAGTGCTATGTCAATTTGTGCTGCCTCGTGCAGGAGGCCTGGAGAAAGTCAGAGACCTCATAGTCAGGCTAAAATCCAAACAAATGTCATGGTGGTACGGCAACGTAGTGCAACAACATTGGAAAATTTGCAAAACAATCCATCATCAACACAATAAAAGTATGTAACTACAACTTTTTCCAAAATCATTAATGTTTTCAAATATGTATAGTACATTAAGTTTCCTAAGGTTGTCTCATTTTTTTCAGCCAAAAGAAGTTAAATACTATCCCACTCAAATGGATATTGTCAATAGTCTGCAAAGAAGGTAGAGATCTATGAGTATGAGATTCTAAAGCTTTATTCTCAAATAAAATACAGGACAATGATTTCATTGATGGCCCTGTCAGTCATTTTTCAACACAGGATTGAGACAAAGCTGAGGTGTTGGGTGATGGACTGGAGAAAACCCCACCCCACCCTTGGAACCCAAGCTGTGCTAACAAGCTGAATGACATGGTGAACAGAACCCAGCTCCTGGCATCATGGAGCTAACGACAGACAAGATTATGGACACCATGAAGGATTAGGTTCTGTTCTGTTAGGTGAAATAGACCTACCTTTAGCCTTCTATAACACGGAAGGAAAATTTGTTGCCATTGTAGACCAAATGAAAGGAAATGAGAGTTCTTATTACTTTCTGCCACAATCACAGTCTGCTCATAAAATGTTCAAGGTATTGTTGTTTGGTAATGTCAAGGAATTGGATATATACATACTGAATATAGGTTGTTACTCTCCTGTCACCCGTTATAAGTTGTTTAAATTTTTTTACTATTATAACTTAATTGCTGAGCCGTGGCAAAGAATTTCACTGTAAATGCAATTACATCTGCGTCTCCTGTACATGGGACAAATAAACGAAACTTGTATGATGCATTCGTGAGTATTTAAAAAAATTGAACGGGGAGACAAACATCAGTCTTTGTTTTTTAGGTAACTGGTTTTCCAATACATGGCCTACAGCGATATGAGCGCAGTCACCGAGGCAGTCTGGAACACCAAAATCCACAGCACTGAGATCCCTGGGACGGAGTTCGCTCTCTCCGTCTACAGCCACCCATACCCCAACAACATCGTCTGTGTGGATATTCCTGGCTACGCTGACCAAACGCCAGCATGATCTATTTTATGTTCCATCAGCACATGAGGGATAAGAAACCATAGTAATGTTCCTGAAAAATTCACAAATCCATAGTTATTGAATGAAAATACCAGGCACTAAAGTAAATGATAAATAACGACAAGCCCCTTCGGTAGCTCATCAGATGTTTAAGTTCACACTAGATGTTTGTGCACCTTAAAGGCCAATTTATATTTTATACTCTGTACTGGCATGTAAAATGAGGTAGCAGTGTGTGTATGTTAAAAATAAACCAGAAAGACAACTGACATGTATTTTATTTAAAAGTACCATCTTGGAAGTGCACAGCACTCCCTGCCATTCCACTTGCATAGGAAGGTATTAACATGACATTGGGGACACATCAGTGCTGGAAATACCAAACAAGAATGTCAATTTCCTTCCCCATATCACTGCGTAGTAGCAAAGGAGCAGGTAGCAAACACTAACATTTGATGTAGATGTTAGTTGAGCATACATCACTCAGCCAGCAAACTACCATATCTTACTAAACGCTGAAGGAACACCCTTTAAGTTCAATACTGATACAGGACTCCCATTACTATAAAGACACTATACAGTATAATCAACACTTGAGGTAGCTTAGTTTTTTTAGTGCAAACAAATTAGAAATGTTGCAGGTAATGTTGGGAAACCAACCCTCTGCATTTGACATACATGCTTCGTGATAACTTAATCATATTGGTTTTAAAAAGAAAAGAAATATAACACCTTTAGCAGGTTAGCACCGGATTGATGAATTGCACATTTGTAGAAATGTCACATCATACATAGACCAAAAATGCTGAATCCAATGACATATTCAAACCTTGAAAACATTTCTAAACAATTAAAAAACATGACTGGTCCAAAAAAGAGTCTTCATACACACCTTGTCTCACTCAATTCCACATACTGACAGGATCAATCTAAGACATCTATCAATCACCTATCAAAGCAGGGAGCAGCACAGCTGTAATGCGTATTGACCTGATAGGCTAGGTTTGGATTGTTGGTCTTGCCATCCATAACGGCAGATACAGCCTGGGGGTGGCTGTGTTGTTGGGCTCCTGGACCCTGCAGAGTTGCAGAGTGGGACAAGTAGGAGGTGGGGCCGTGGCCAGGGGCTAAGGTGTTCTGCAGTGTCTGCTGGGGGTACTGGATGTTTGCCTGGTGCAGGTACTGTGGCGGCATGGTGGCAGCTGAATATCCCATCTGACCCGGTTGCTGGCACTTCTGCTTGTTGGCCTCCTTAACATCACTATCATGAGCACTAACAAAGAGTAAAACATATTTTTTTTTAGGTATAAATCTCTACAATTGCACAATTCTACAACAATCATCCTAAGATTGTGGCGAGAGTTGCTCATCTTTCAGGATGCGTCATCTTAATCAGGCACCAAGCAGAAGAAAACAATGCATTGCCACAATTTCACGCTATCCAATCGCAGTTATAATCTTCCCTCTTAGCGAGAACTCAAAGGAGATTGAAGATTGTGACCAGCTTCCTCTGAGACACGCCATACGTAACCATTCTGCTATTTTTCACTGGTAGTCATCTGGATCAACCAACATTTATCCGGATCAGAACGTGCAAGGTCACACTCACGCAACTAATGACATCAGTTGACACACTCCATGTGTTTTTTTTATATACAGCAGTGTTCCCAAACATACAGTGCTCTAATGCTAATCAGTATTTGTTTGCAGTCAATCATTTGTAAAATATTTGCCAAATAGACCCATATGAGCTATTCAGGCCCCAGCTGAGGGACAGACACTCACATGAGCATTTTTTCCACACAAGGGACGAGATGATCCCAGTTGTATGCAGTGAGTCGTTGAAGTCTAGATGGCCACGAAGGGGAAAGGCGCAGGATGATGCGGGAGGCTGCTACAGAGGCAGCTGCCACCAGCGAGGGGGCGAACCTGAGAAAAACATGATCTGGAACAACAAACCATGCATTCCACCAGAATCAAACAACTAGCCAAGCTTCTTCTGTTAATAGCAAGTCTTAAAGAGTGAAAGGAGATTTTATCAGCAAAAACTCTGAAATACAGGTTATGGCAACAACAGGATTATTTAAACTTGCCTTGAAGCGAGACCTCTAGAAAGTATTCGGTGTATTTGGTCATGTAGAGCACTGTCTTCTCCAGGCACGTCATTGGCCAGCCGTCATGGAGGTCCGTCTCAGTGACAGCTATGGACAGGTAGTAGTCTATGAAGTGTGCCGCTGTTGGCAAGTAGAGGTTCCACTGGAAGGTCTCCAGCAGGAGGAGCTCCAAATGCAGCAGGCCCTGTTTGGTCAGCACCAGGTTCATGGAGCTCATGCATCCCAAGCTGTTAAGTGTGTCCAGCTTAGGGACCCGGTCCTCCCTCTCCTCAAACTTGCCTGTAAACGGGAGGAAAAACATCACACAGCACATTCATAAATTCTAACTTTTATAGGCCACGTGGATGGCAGCAATTTGATGTTTGGCCAGAGAGAGTCTTGAAAAGGTACCAGTGACAAACTTACTGGCCAAAAGCAAGCAGGAGAGTGCCACCATGTGGAGCTGTTGCACCGTGATGTCATAGCGGTCCATGAAAAGGTCCAGCAGGTAGACACCGAGGTGTCTGGCTGCTGGACACAGCCGGTAGCGGTTGCTTACGATGGCTATGAGGTCCGCAAAGTAGCGTCTGATGTTGAGCTGAGGGGACTGGCCTTTGTAGGAGGGCAACTTGAGTTCCTGAAAGAAAGGGCATAGTATTTTAATCCTGGACACCCAATGTCCAAGTGATTAGTGACGAACAACTCTGCATGCAGGTGTTGAGATCATTCTTCTGGACTAATAGCTTAGACCAGTGGATCTCAAACCTCTCCTGAAAACCCCCAGTCATGCTATATATTAGATGTATTCCAGAAATAGCACATCTGAATCTACTTTTTAACTCCTCATCAAGCTCTTGGATGCTGGAATCAGGTGAGTTACCTCAAAACTGTGAGATGGCTGGGGGTCCCCAGAAGAGGTATGAGGTTGGCTTCTAAGGTTGTCATTAGATTGTTAGCAGATTGAAACTTGCCGGAGTCTGTGTAGTGGTCTCAACTCCCGAATCCTGTCTATACTTGACCCCTAGCGACGGGGGCTGCAGACCCGGCTTGGCCGACTGTCTGTGCCCTTCCTCTGCCTCCCCCACCTGCCTCCCCAGCTTTTGCTTTGTCCAGTCTTGTCAATAAAAAAATACAAAAAATACCCCTAAAAAAAACTTAAAAACATGCAGGGTACAGATCCTCTGGCTTGTTGACAAAGGTTGTATTTCAGCATTTCATTCTCCTTGCTTACTACATAAATTGTCCTAGCCTGGTGAGTTAGTTCTTAAACTGCTACATAATGTATTCTATCCATAGTAAAGCTTTAATCCAATCCACAGCTACAGAAACCATCATTCCTCAGAATCCATTATTATCACCACACTGTAACCAAAATCATGGTCAATAGTTCCCATAGCCATTTCACAGATGGGAGATGAGACATGACATAATTAAAAATTAAAGAAATTCTGTTAGTTTTGATTAGCTGTGTACTGTAAATATATATGATGACAGAATATCAGGCCAACAGCTATCACATTGGAATACATTAGGGCAGGCAGTTATTGTCTTCTCTTACATGACAGTATACTTACTTTGTAGCGCAGAGCCTGGTATATATCTCCAGCAAGTTGTCCTTTCCACCAATGACTCTCAAGCTCCATTTAACTGAACTTGCAGGAATGTCTCGAGGCACAGATGTCCAGTCTAAAAAATCTCCAAAGTTATGTAAAACTTTAAAGATCCCGAACAGTCAAAATCCTTTAAAGGCATTTTATGATATTTGGAACTAACCAGATTGAAGTAGAATACTGATAGTATGAAAACCGTTTATGTTGCTTGTTGACAAGTACATCTTTTTTTAATGAAGCATCCACCTTCAACAAATCCCATTTTTAAATAAATCCAGGCTTGACATCAACATGCTTGCAAAGGTCATGATTATGTATGCAATAAAGCACATGGTATTTGCCCAATATAATGCAACTAAGCTGTTCAGAAGCACATTAGAAAGAGCCAGGACAATGTGCTTAACTCTTAAAATGTCATATTACTCAAATTGTTTGAAAATAAAATTAGCAAGAAAAACTGTTGCAGAAATTTGTCAATTCTTCCCTTGTCTTAATACAGTCTCATATACCATAATATACATAAATAAACCAGGTGGTTTGAATTCTAAATGAAGACTGGCTGATAGTCATGGTACTGGATATGAGAACGTATTTGTTGTGTACAAAATCACATCACAATTTTTACTATTCCAATTTTGTTGGTAGCCAGTTTATAAGAGCAATAAGGCATCTCGGGGGTTTGTGATATTGCCACATATACCTGCACTGTCACTTTTTCAAAAAAATTACAAAGAAACACAAAACTATGTTTTAGGACTAGTAAACAATAGGAACTAGCATATTGGATCCAGGGGTTGAAACCACAAATGATTGATACATACAATAATACAAAATACACACAGTAGAATATCAAAGTTGACATTTCACAATATCTAACTAGAAACAAATGCATATTATGGACAAAATAATAGTGTATTTTCAGAAATTAGTTATATTGTCTCTGTATTACATGTGTTCAGTAAAAACAAATATAACAAATAATTATTTCTTAAAACCTACGTAAAATTCGGGCCGACACGACAAATTAATAGAATGTTACAAAGTGCAGCTTTAAGGCTAATCGCTATGTCCAGGCCATATACCACACTCCCTCATGCCTTAACTGCTTATAAACCAGACGATTGAGTCCTGAATATTTATTCAAAGTATGCTAATGTTGCCATGTCAAGGAGGAATGCAAATTTACACCAACGCACATTTTTGGCAGTTAAAATACAATAGTTAAATATATTTAAGTACATTTTACATAAACACCTGAAAGCTGTTTGGGACCTTTAAATGCTCTAAATTGTAATTCCTGCAGTAAACATATAGTTTGTTTGTGCTATTCATGTCACCACGTCACCCTCTATATAAAACACCCATACTAGGCAATAGATTGTAAAATATCTACGCAAAAAGTAAATGTTCATAAACATCTGACAACTGACAGTGAACAACTTTCAGTGAATACGCTATTTTACTACTAGTTTTCTTGAATTGAGATACTGGACAAAGGTTTCAAATGACAAATGTCAGACCAGACTACCCGACTTACCCTTTACGCCAAACATAAAAGCTTAGAAAAGCAACTATGACACAGGCTTTTTAAACAATAAATTGGAAGAAACGGTAAGTTTTCTACATATAAGGCTTTGATTCTTCCATTGTTTTACATAGGCAACTCGAACACGCGAGCTCATGCAAAAGCACAATCAAAGCACTTCTTCCAATTGAAACTCACCTTACACCCAGGAGACATCCAATCACTGGCAGG
>JACXGM010020274.1:0-17900 GCA_016801145.1 Umbra pygmaea | reverse complement strand
GTTATAGGCAGAGGACCGTGCTACAAGCTTGGCACGGACATTACCGTTAACCCAGGGCTTTTGGTTGGGGAAGGTCTTGACATTGACCCGTGGAACGACATCATCTATGCACTTGGTGATGAATGCTGAGACAGAGTCAGTGAATTCATCAATGTTGTCACACGCTGCAACACAGAACATTTCCCAGTCTGTGGTTTCAAAGCAGTCTTGTAGAGAAGTAATGGATTGGTCACTCCATTTATGAACTGACCGAAAAAACGTTTTTTCCTGTTTAAGACGTTGTCTGTAGCTAGGGAGGAGAAGAATGGAGATGTGATCTGCCTTTCCAAAGGCAGGGCGGAGGATGGGTTTGAAGCTGTTTCGGATCGTTGAATAACAGTGGTCAAGGGTCTGATCTCCTCGAGTGTGAAAATAAATATGCTGATGGAATTTAGGCAGTATTTTTTTCATGTTTGTCCTGTTAAAGTCTCCAACAACAATTAAAACAGACTCAGGATGAGCGTCCTCTAGGCCACTTATTATTCCATATAGTCCCTCAAGCGCACGCGCCTTATCCGCTTGCGGAGGTATGTAGACTGCTGTGATTATAGCAGAAGTAAACTCCCGGGGAAGGTAGAAGGGACGTATGTTTACAGTTAGTAGCTCCAGGTCCGGTGAGCAGTGTGTTGAAATAACTGCGGCATCCGAACCCCAACGAGAGTTGATCATAATGCAAACCCCTCCGCCTCTTTGTTTACCTGATTCCGAGGTACTGTCCTGCCAGAAGATGGAGAAACCAGCTGGCGTAATGGCTGTGTCGGGTATGGTGGAATCTAGCCACGTCTCAGTAAAAGCTAGAATGTAGCAGTTGGCAATGTCCCGTTGGAAGATAATCCGAGCATGAAGTTTGTCCATTTTATTGTCAAGTGAGTGAACATTTGCAAGTAAAATGCTCGGTAACGGTGGATTACAGTATCTCGTCCGTGATCTGCATAGAATACCAGCTCGCTTTCCTCTCTTCTTTTTCCTTCGTCGCCTGCGAATGAGTAAACAAGCCGACGGCGAGATATTCCAATTGCAGCAATCACTCCGGTAAGTGGAAAAAAAGTCTGTATCCAGTGAATTACGTATATCCAAAAGTGCTAGTCGATCATACTGTATGAGCAACAGTGCAGAACGTGTAGAAATAAAAACAAAAAAAAACTGTAATAAGCCAAAACCTGCATAGAGAGAGCAGAGCCATTGTCCATGCGACCATTCTCTACGGCGCACAGTTATCTATGGTGCATTGGTGCATTGGACTTATTTGGTCATAACAATGGGCGTTATGCATGGCGGCAAAAGAACACAGTGTTCCAAGACAAACACTTGCTAACCACAGTAAAATTTGGTGAAGGTTCCCTCATGCTCTGGGGATGTTTTGCCAGTGGCAGTACTGGGAATCTTTGCATGGATTCCACTCAATATCAGCAGATACCTGAGAATAATTTAGAGGAATCAGTCACAAAGTTGAAGTTACACCGGGGCTGGATATTTCAACAAGACAAAGACACAAAACACTGCTCAAAATTTACTCTGGCATTTTGCTGAGAAAATGGACAATGTTCCGGAATGGCCATCCTAGTCCCCAGACCTGAATATCATTGAAAACCTGTGAGGTGATTTGAAGTGGGGTATCCATGCTCGACAACCATCAAACCTAACTGTACTGGAGATGTTTGACAAAAAGGAATGGTCCCAAATACCTTAATCATGAATCCAGACATTCATTACAGGCTATAGGACTCCGGGCCCTGTTTGATCAACCAATGAGGAAGTAGAGCAAGAGCAGGACTTGAAGCTCTTTACCGGAGACTGGAACAACCAGTCTGGGCAGGAAAAGAGTCTCAGGTTAGGGATCACTACATGTAAATATGCAATAAAGACTAAATCTACTAAATAAGCTGTGACTAAATCTACTAAAGAAGCTGTGACTAAATCTACTAAAGAAGCTGTGACTAAATCTACTAAAGAAGCTGTAAAAATTTATTTATACCTCGCTAATGTTTTTCTACATTTTATGTATTTTTTACATTGGTACAATCTCCTCATGGCTAAGGCCAGTTTACCTGACTCTACCATCAGAAAGAAACTTGGCTAAATTGGACCATTGGTAAATCCTGACTAATTCTGAAACCATATTCGAAAGAAAAAAAAAGAAAGATACAAGCAAGTATACATCTGAATGACTGAAGAACAAGACATATTACATTTTAAAATTGTTTTATCAAGATCTAATTCAGATTATATTACACAACATGAAATGAGCCCTTCATGCTCAACATACCACAGGTTACTGTTTAAAGCAGTTCTGCAGGAAAGACATACTTTAAATTCCTGAACAGGGATGTGAGAAATATTTACTGTATGTATCCAGTAGCTGCTGTGTCATATTTAGTTTGAGTTCATGGAATGATTTATTTCTAAACAAATTGGGTGTTGCATTAGGTAACTTAATTTAATAAACAAAATATGTATTAACACTAAAACCCCCAAACATCCAGGCCACCTGGTGTTTAAGTTAGTAATAAAAATAAATATCTGATTTTTAAACCTACACCCTCCATTTACCTTTCCAAAATATGTGTATTTTACATTGTTTGATTGTCCATTTTTTTATCACAAACAGAAAGCTATTTCAAGATGATATCCATATTTTCTTTACCCCTAATTCATACTAATTTTGCCAAAATCACACGCTTTCTAAAGTTGGTACCCAGCCGGCAATTTTCTATTACTACAAATGATCAAATTTGAAGGGTTTGCAGGAAATTAAACAAAGTCATTTGTCTGTGTTTTAATGTATGTTCAGTTCTCAATGAATTGCTGTATGTGGCACCCAGGCGGGAAATCACAGCTGAATGGCAAATAAACCAGTTCACCAGCTTTCTTTGAATTTCAATAAAATTAGCAGCAACATTCCTGGTTTCTGGGTTTTTTATGCTCGGATGGCACAACACATGATATAACTGATAATAAACCGAAGGGCAGTGGAATTTATGAAAGACCTATTTGATTCCCAGGAAGTTATGATTATGAAAACTTAAAAAAAATAAAAGTCTGTGAACAGGCCTTCACCCGCAACAAAAATAAATATTAATTGGTAACACTTTATTTTGAGAGTCCAAAAACTGTATTTTTAGATGCTCTACAGATTATCTTCAGACTATCAACAACATTTTAACAAACTATCTACTAACCCTAATCCTAACCTTAACCATTCCCCTAATTTTAACCCTAAACTTAACCATTACCCTAAAACATTCTAAACTTACTGCTAACCTTAAACTACAAAATGTGTTGCTTTTCAACAAATAGTCATGTCAGATGGAATTTCGAACTCTCCAAATAAAGGGTAACCTAATTATTAATTATATATATTAACATTCTGTGGTTTTTGCTCATATAGAAAAAATATTATTTGGTTGCATTAATATTCAGTTCCAAAATTATTGGAAGATATCAGATTTGTGCAAATCCTTTTTCACAGCGGGTAGTTATTGTCAAAAAGCCCAACTAGCAATTTTGAAACAATGATTATTTATTGATATTGTCAATGCAAAATGGTTCTGTTACACCTGAAATATCACTTTACCTTCACAAACAATTATTTGATAAGACATTTTTTTAAGGAAGGTTGTTCGCAGCGAAAACCTGTAAAAATGATGAAGGCTAATGTGGTAATGGTCTCCAACTTCCAAGGAGCCTGAGTTGGTGGATGTGGAGGCCTGAATTTGAAAAAATGTTGGCATATTGTATCCCTGACTGCTCGCCAATAATATATTTTTCTTTTGTTTAATGACTTGCCACTTTACATACCAATGAATCTACCCCTCTAATTCAGACTTCTGTTGCATTAACTGTCAACTACAATACATGTACTTACATTGTTTACTCTGAAGATCCAAACCCAGTATTTTTATTAGTTTTACTCTATTTTAATTCATCTGTGTAATTCATGTGTAATTACTGTGTTACTTTGACATCTTGCACCTTTTCGCTTTTATCTTGGCCATGTCGCCGTTTCAAATGAGAAATTGTTCTCAACATGACCCCAGCGTATATCACCAGAGACTAGCAGTGTAACACATTCAGCAGCTATCTTAGATGTACCAGTGCAGCGCGATACATCGAAGTTGTACGCTTACAGGTACAGCCTTTATGCATAGTGTTGCGTTGGTTTGTGACAGGTATTTTAATGTATGGTCTGTTTGATACAGACCAACATCAATGTATCCCCTTTCACTGTAGAGACCTGTAGAGATTTGAGTACATACATTTATTATTCACTCAAATCACTCCTAATAACTTGTTAAACAACCAATAATTGTAACATTGATTAATTTACACACCCTGTACATTTTTTTGTTTGCTGCAATGACTGTTTAACACTGTCAGGGTTTTAAATGAAAGAATACAATAAATTAAATTGTTATACACGATCAGCATTAAGCAACACATTGGTTTAATGGAATACACAATTGTAATTATAGTCAGTGATATCGATGAGCTTGAGGCATTTATAAATACACGGGTGGCATTTTTTTCCCAGCTTTCCTTTCTGCTTTATGTCTGGAATATATTTTATCCTCTTCAAATTTTTCTAAAATGATGATTAGTATGGAGGTCCAAGTCTGACAAAATAAGAAATAAAATATAAATAAATAAATGCTCGAAAAATCAATAAGCATACAATTAATTGCACAATAAATACAGTAAATAAATAAATGAGACATTAATGTATATATTTCTTTTAATTAGCTTCTTTATTTATTTACCTTTGTAATAATTACCTTATTTATTTATGGGCCATTATAATTTTCAACTTTATATATTAATTATTTTCTAAATGTATGTATTTATGTGTATATTATAATATTTTTGTCTGTTTTGTTCTTCCTTAAACAAGATGCTCCTGTAATGGCAGAGGGACTGGAACCATCAGTGGCTCGGATGTCTGGCATCAGCAATGTTCTTCTTTGCTTGTGGTGTACACCGTGAAACACCAATATGTCTTTTGGTGTACACCGTGAAACACCAATATGTCTTGTGGTGTACACACTTCTTACACTAATATGTCTTGTGGTGTACACCGTGAAACACCAATATGTCTTGTGGTGTACACCGTGTTACACCAATATGCCTTGTGGTGTACAAACTTCTTACACCAATATGTCTTTTGGTGTACACCGTGTTACACCAATATGTTTAATTTAACCTTTATTTAACCAGGTAAGTTGACTAAGAACAGTTTCTTATTTACAGCAACGACCTGGGAGCAATTAGGGTAAAGTGTCTTGCCCAAGGACACAATGACATTTGGCTCAGTTGGGAATCGAACTGACAACCTTCTGACTACAAGTCTGACTCCCTACCCACTGAGCCATCTGCGCCCCAGATGTCTTGTGGTGTACACCGTGTTACACCAATATGTCTTGTGGTGTACACACTTGTTATACCAATATGTCTTGTGGTGTACACTGTGTTACACCAATATGTCTTGTGGTGTTACACCAATATGTTTTCAGTCAGTAGTGGTACTGAATGATAATGTGTGGGAGTTAAGTTTAACAGTCCTTAAAGAATAGTGATAGGGTTACCTCAAGCGGTTTAGAGGGACATTTAACAGCCTGATGATCTGCGGGTTTTAGGCAGAATGCTTGTAAACTGGTTTGGTGGACCTGAGGGGCTGGAACAGGCTGTGGCTTGGTTGGCTGGCAACACCAGCTAGTATGACATATAACAAGTAGGAATGCAATTTATTAGTCGACATTAAAGATCAATGTGTTGTTTCTATTATATTCTAGCAAAGAGTAGAATTAATAGATCTGGTTTGGTCTTGCTGTTGCATATTGTTGTTACTAGCTAGCTTGAGTCAAACCATTACAGTCTAGATTTGGTTTGGTCTTGCTATTGCATATCATTGTTACTAGGTAGCTTGAGTCAAACCATTACAGTCTAAATTTGGTTTGGTCTTGCTGTTGCATATTGTTGTTACTAGCTAGCTTGAGTCAAACCATTACAGTCTAGATTTGGTTTGGTCTTGCTGTTGTATATTGTTCTTACTAGCTAGCCTGGGTCAAACTATTACAGTCTAGAGTTGGTTTGGTCTTGTCACAAAAATCCTGTGAGTTTTGTGACAATTGGCCCTACGGTTGCTGATTTGTGTTCATTTATGTCCAGAGCCATGCCCCTTTTGAAGTTCATTGGTCAATAACTTGAAAAGTAATTAAGATATTGACATGCTTCATTCAACCAATAATAAGCTTGATCCAATGATGATTCACTGAAAATTTGTTGGCAATCGGAGCTATGGTGTAGAAGAATGTAAATAATGTTTTTTTTAAATATTCAAAATGGCGGAATATTTCACACCTGTGGTTCAACATTGTTATAAAACATATCCTGCACGTTTTGTAACAATTGGACAAGCATTTTATGATCTATAGCTTGATTTGTGTCATTCCACGTGTAGTCATTATACATTTAAAGCGCACCCAAGTGGTGAATTTGATTAAAACTTGCAGGGCATGACAAAGTTACTTATGAGGACATGTCCTGAGAGATATTTCATGATTGGAGAATGAATATACAAATAATAGTATAATTTGTGTATTGCTACTCACCTATCTTGCGCTTGTAGCTCCCCCTGGAGGTACATGTATATGAAACTGTCTGGGTAAGTCTGGGGCATTTATCTGAACATATCCTGTGAGTTTTGTGATGATTGGACTTACGGTTGCTCATTTGTGTTCATTAATGTCCGGAGCCACACCCCTTTCGAAGTTCATTGGTCAATAACTTGAAAAGTAATTGAGATATCAAAATGGTTTATCTTATTTTTTATAAACTTGGTCCAATGATGATTCACTGAAATTTTGGTGGCAATCGGAGCTATGGTTTAGGACTCCTTTTTAGGCCCTCCAGTTTCACATGGTAGCTACCTTAAACTCTTCTCTCTTTGAGACATAACCACCTCATCAACCATAGTACCAGAGATTAGCAAAACTGGCATCCCCATATATCTCACACTGACCTGCACTAATTGGATATCAGTTGTAGTGTTTTTCTGAAGCGAACAGTTGAAGGTTCCTGGCGATGTTGAGGAAGGGAGACCAGCATGCAGGGAGGAGTGTTCAAGATGTGTAATGAACACAGGTGATCTTTGATGGACAAAGATAGGACTTGCAGTATAGCGGCTGCACTTTGGTATATACATAACTACTGTGCTCTAATGTGGCACAGGATGCATGTGCTAGGTATATACTGTAGGGTGTATGCTTGCTCATGCTACACAATATAGATCCCTTCCAACACATAAGAGTTGAAGGCTCAACTAGCAATCTATACATCTTCATTCCCAGAATCTCAGCAAATGTACACTAAAAACAGAACATGGACGTATCTACAATAACATGCGCCGACCGTTCCGGAACACTAGGATTAGTGAGCTTGGGAAGGAGCTTGGGAATGAGCTTATCAGGAACAATAGTGTTAAATGCTGAGCTGTAGTCCACAAATAGCATCCTCACATACGTGTTCCCTTTTTCCAGATGGGAGAGGGCAGTGTGTGCTGTCAGTGCGATGGCATCGTCTGTAGATCTGTTGGGGTGGTATGCAAATTGTAGGGGGTCAAAGGTGTCAGAAAGGGCAGCACAGATATGGGTTCTGACCAGCCCCTCAAAGCGAGTGATGTTAGCCACCTAAAACCATGCGAAGAAGGTGTTGAGCTCGTCGGGGAGTACGGTGGAGGGATGGGCGTCACAGCTATTTCTCCCTTTGTACTCTGTTATCTGCCGCAGCCCACACCACATGCGCCTGGGGTTGGAGCTATTGTTGTTAGACTCCAATTTGTCCCTGTCACCTCTTTTAGCATCTCTGATGGCCTTCCGTAGGTCATATCTGGCACCCCTCAAATCCTCCAGGTCCCCAGATTTATAGGCAGAGGACCGTGCTGCAAGCTTGGCACGGACATTACCGTTAACCTAGAGCTTTTGGTTGGGGAAAGTCTTAACATTGACCCGTGGAATGACATCATCTATGCACTTGGTGATGAATGCTGAGACAGAGTCAGTGTATTCATTAATGTTGTCACCAGCTGCAACACGGAACATCTCCCAGTCTGTGGTTTCAAAGCAGTCTTGAAGAGTGGTGATGGATTGCTCACTCCATTTTTGGGCTGCTCGAAAAACCATTTTTTCCTGTTTCAGGCATTGTCTGTAGGTTGGTAGGAGAAGAATGGAGATGTGATCTGCCTTTCCAAAGGCAAAGGCAGGTCGGGGGATGGGTTTGAAGCTGTTGCGGATCGTTGAATAACAATGGTCAAGAGTCAGATTTTTTTTCTTCATATTTTTCTTGTTAAAGTCTCCAACAACATTAAAAACGGACTCAAGGCAAGGCAAGTTTATTTATATAGCACATTTCATACACAATGGCATGGTGAGCGTCCTCTAGGCCACTTATTATTCCATATATTTCCTCAAGCGCCTGCGGGGGTATGTAGACTGCTGTGATTATAGCGGACGTAAACTCCCGGGGAAGATAGAAGGGACGTATGTTTACAGTTAGTAACTCCAGGTCCAGTGAGCAGTGTGTTGAAATTACTGTAGCATCCGAACGCCAACGAGAATTAACCATAATGCAGACTCCTCCGCCTCTTTGTTTACCTGACTCCGAGGTTCTGTCCTGCCAGTAGATGGAAAAACCAGCTGGCGTAACAGCCTTGTCCGGGATGGTGGGATCCAGCCAGGTCTCAGTGAACGCTAGCAAGCAGCAGTTAGCAATGTCCCACTGGAAGTTAATCCGAGCATGAAGTTTGTCCATTTTATTGTCAAGTGATTGAACATTTGCAAGTAAAATGCTCGGTAACGGTGGATTGTAGTATCTCGTCGAGATCTGCACAGAATGCCGGCACATTTGCCCCTCTTCTTTCTCCTTCGCCGCCTGCGTATGAGTAAGCAAGTCGATGGCAGGGTAGTGGAATGGCAATGGCAATGGCAATGGCAATTTATTTATATAGCACAATTTAATACAATATTCAAAAATATTGGAAGGGTGCTTCAAGATGTATTAAAAGCTTTATCAAACAAAAATGTTTTTAACTTCGATTTAAAAATAGATAAAGAAGAGGCCAGTCTAATTGAAACGGACAGGTTGTTCCAGATTCTGGGGGCAACTACAGAGAAAGCGTGGTCCCCCCTACACTTTGACCTTGATTTTGGTATAGACAGGAGACTCTGATTTGATGACCGGAGTGATCTAATTGGATCGTGCTTAGTCAGAAGGGCAGACAAGTAGGGTGGAGACATACCATTTAAAGATTTATAGACCAAGAGTAAAATTTTAAAATCCACTCTATGGCACACTGGCAACCAGTGTAAAAAAACGTAAAATAGGGGTGATATGCTCCTGTTATCAGTGTAAGGAACGTAAAATAGGGGTGATATGCTCCCGTTACCAGTGTAAGGAACGTAAAATAGGGGTGATATGCTCCCGTTACCAGTGTAAGGAACGTAAAATAGGGGTGATATGCTCCCTTTACCAGTGTAAGGAACATAAAATAGGGGTGATATGCTCCCGTTTTCATGCACCCATCAGAAGTCTAGCTGCTGCATTCTGCTCTAATTGCAGTCGGGCCATAGCTGAAAGACTAGTCCCAACATACAGAGAGTTAAAGTAATCTAGCCTTGACGAAATAAATGCATGGATCACTCTTTCAAATTTTTTAAAAGAAAGAAAAGTCTTAACTTTAGATAATAGTCGGAGCTGGAAAAAGCAGGATTTTACAACAAAATTTATCCAAAAAAAAAGGTGGGATAGTATCAGTAGAAGAGCCAGACGGCTTAAGGTGCTCTACTAATTCCTGAAGATGCGTGGCAGTAATAGGATTAAACTGATTAAAAACAGCAGTACAACCAGGGGCGGACTGGCCATCTGTGTGATCTGGAGAATCACAGAACGGCCGGTACTCCAGGACGGCCGGCGGGCCGGCCCACCACCCGTCACACACGCAGTCATCATCTGTTTTTTTCCCCCACTAATCTGAATCACACTCCAGTACTGTAGGTGGCAGCAATGCACCTTTAAGTTGAATGCCAGCTGCACTGGCCGTGGCCACCAAGTAAGGAGAAGAAGAAGTGGAAGCGGTGAAAGAAACCAACCGCAAAGACGGTAGATAGAAGCTTAGAAATATACTTATTATTATTTGTGCAGTAAGATTAATTACTGCATAATTTAATTAAGATTATTAAGTAATAAATACTTTTAAAGACAGAATGGAATAGATTGTATAATATATTCCTTGCTATCTTGCAATAAATCCTGTTTTTTTAATCCATTCCATCATTTGTTTATTCAGGTTGATCTTAGACCAAGAGCAGAGAAAGACACCCACTCCATCTAAACTTTAAATTACTTTAAGTGCCCTAAATCAAACAGCCACAGCCTAGTTTTTGTTTTCATACCACCCTCAGAAGAAGACAATACCTGACAGTACAGAGAGTGTTTAAACACAAAGATGGCACAGACAGAAAATGGCTTACATACTGAAGAGAACCATACCCTGTATTGTGCAGTATGTTTAGCATTTGCTAAACCGACTGAAACCAGTCCCTTCATAAGTGGATTGCAGGACTGGAACCATATCAGTCAAAGAATTGAGGAACATGAAAGGAGCAACATGACCAGAGGTTGTGCTGAGGTATATTTTTTTAGGGCATCTAAATTAGATAAAGCCAGCCTGCTACATGGTCCCCAAATTGTGGCTCACAAAGATCAAGTGAGGAAGAGATGGCAGGTGTTAGAAAGAGTAGTAGAAGTGGTGATGTTCATAGGAAAGAGAGGACTGAGCTACAGAGGACAGCAATCTGAGGCAGCGGACACTCTAGATGACCACAACATTGACCACGGCAACTTCCTAGAGCTCATCATTCTTCTAGGGAAATATGATGTATGTTTGAACGAATATAATTTGGATGGTATAGTATCATGAGCCACAATTAAAGTGTTGTGACACTCATGCCAGGCGGCAGGCGTTGTTGTTGAGTTTCCACGTGCTGATTGCTTTGGGCCGGGCCTAGTCAAAGTCCAGGGCCGTTTTTTAGTCCCAGTCCGTCCCTGAGTACAACTAGTGGGAGTTGAGGGATCAAAGGAAGAGGGAGTAATACCCAATCTTAGATCACTCATCGTATTAACAAAACAATTTAGAAAATCCTCACACATAGAGGACTTCAGGGAGCATGCAAACGGGAGTGTTGATGGTGGCATTTATAATATTAAAAAGCGTTCTCGGTCTATGAAAATTCTTATTTATAACTTTAGTAAAATATCTTGATTTGGCCGCTTTTACCGATTTCTGATATTGAAAGAGCGAATCTCTTAATATTTCAAAAGAGACCTAAAGTTTGTCCCTTTTCCATTTACGCTCCGCTCTCCTACACATCTGCCTAATAGAGCGTGTTGTATCATCCCGCCACGGCTCAGTTCTTGGTTTCAGTTGCAGAGCTTTTAGCGGTGCAACTGAGTCTAAAGCATTTTCACAGATCAAATTAAAAAACTAGACAGAAGCTCATCAGCACTCTGATCATAGTGACAATTTTCCATTGACAGAGTTACATCCTGGTATGCTAGTGAAAAAGCATTTCTGGTAGTAGACGTAATAAACCGCAAACGACGAGCATAAGTAATACATTTTGGACCATTCACAGCAAAAGGAACAGAAAACAAAATGGACTTATGATCAGAGAAACCATTTTCATACACCTCCAGATTGTACAGGGAAAAACCTTGAGATAACACTAAGTCAAATGTATGACCATGATGATGAGTGGGAACATTAACTTGAAGAGCCAAGTCAAAGGCATTTAATAAGTTAGAAAATTCCTTAGCTCAGGTCAGCAGCACAACAAATATGAACATTAAAATCACCTAATATCAAAAGTTTGTCAAATTTCGGTATGTTAACTCCCAGAAACACTGCAAACTCTGTTAAAAACTCCTTGTTGTATTTAGGAGGACGATAAATCACTGCAATTAAAATAGGCTCATAAAGTTCTAGCGTGAATAGCTGCAATTCAAAACTGCTATACTTATTCGGCGCAGTGGAGCGGCAGGAAAACCTGTCTTTATAAATAGTAGCCAATCCTCCACCTTGACCGGTCAAACAAGGAGTATTTAAAAACACACAGTTTGACGGAAGCAGTTCAGAAAAAGGACTTAAATCCCCATCAGAAAGCCACGTTTCAGTGATAAATAAGAAATCCAAATCCAAAGAAGAAAAAAAAAATCATTAATAATAAAAGTCTTATTTACCACAGATCCGGCGTTGATCAAGGCCATTTTTAGGAGTGGCAGGTGGTCGGTGGATACAATCGGCTGGCTCGCCCTAGGTAGCGTGCAAAGATTGCCGGTGCAGACTCCTCCATGGAAAAAACTGGGAGAGCTGAAATCAGAGAGCTGCGCCGCCGTAGTTAGAAACAAGGGAATATTCCAATTGCGAACTGGCTCTAAAGCAGTTCTTAACGGAGTCCTCTGCAAGGTACCCGCGTGAAAGCCGAGACTCGTGATGGAGTGTCAAGAAGAGCTTACGCTTAACAGCTAAGTCACCCCGTCTTCCATGTCGTCTCCTTCGCCTTCTCCCCAGGAGGGAACATGGCCAGCAGCGTAGATAGTCAGGTATGGACAGCAGTAAGGGGGGGAGCATAATGCGAACCCGTTTTTGCTTGATTAAGCAGATTGTTTGAAACAGCTTCCAAATTTAAAAGGGATAACCGATCATAGGTTAATACTGGTGAAGCACACTGTATCAAATGAAACTTAGAGCAAAAAGAAACAAACAAACTAGACAACACAGCAAGCGATAGACGGCAGGCCACATACAACGGCGCCATCTTTTCCAACCAGGGCTATCTTTTCCAATCTTTTCCAACCAGAGTGAATGGCAGCAATCGCTCCGGTAAGTGGAAAAAAAGTCTGTATCCAGTGAATTACGTATGTCCAAAAGTGCTAGTCGATCATAATGTAGGATCGACAGTGCAGACCGTGCAGAAATAAAAACTAAAAAAACAGTAATAAGCCAAAACCTGCATAGAGTGAACAGAGCCATTGTCCATGCGACCATCCTCTACGGTGCACAAACTAACTCAATACAGTGGCAGCTGAAGAAGTTTAACCTACCAATAGACTATGATGGTGCACTGCCATCATAGAGTCCATCCTGACCTCCTCCATCAGAAAGGGTTGTCTGCCTCAGTTACCTACAACCCTCCAGATCTAGGAGAAGAGCAACAACGTTTGTGGCCGATCCCGCTCACCACAGTTACTATTCAGAACTCTTGAGCTGGAAGTGTGTTGGAAATCTTAGCAAATTTATAAAAAATATAAAACAAAATGCATTTTTTCACATTGTCATTATGGGGTATTGTCTGTAGAATTTTGAGGGAAATAATGAATTTAATCCATTTTGGAATAAGGGTGTAACACAACAGAATGTGGAAAAAGTGAAGTGCTGTGAATACGTTCCATATGCACTGTACATGTATGAGAAAAATGGTATACTCTAAATGTACAGTAAAGCTGATAATAACCTTTAGGTATTTATTATTTATTCTGAAACCAGTTGTACATCACATTCCTTTCCGTCATGGTACAATGTGAAAGATTGAGGCCATGTTTCAAGTAGATCAATTGCAAAATGACAACACTGTGATGTCACACCAGGATATTTTTAGTTTGAATGTGAATCATAATGGAAACATGTTTAGCTTCACCTATTCCTCAGACAGGTGTTTGCACTTGAACGAGATCAAAAACAAAAGGCAGGGTCAAACATTCATTATGCATTCTTAGTCCCTCCCCCACCTCTTTGTCTGTAATAAATACCACCAAGTTCAGTGGGACATTAACTAAAAGCATTACCTTGTCTTCACATTAAGCTGTGAGGACATAGTGAGGATAAAGTTTTCACCAACTGTGAACCTTTTTGCTTCAAGATATATCCAGAGTTTCAGGTAGGTGTGTTTTTCATAAGAAATGTATGTCTTGTTGAGTTGCTGATATGTTTCATGTAGTTATGTATATGTAGTTTCACATCCTATGATGCAAATGTTTAAACAATAACAATCTACAACTAAAAAATCAACATGTTTACCCATTTACTATGCACTGTTGTGCAATACACCACAATATTTAAAATTGATCCAGTTATTACCACATTAATAGTAGGTCTATTCTTAATACATGTATAGGTCTATATGTTAATATAGTCTATGCTACAGTTTTTTTTCACTGTTATATTTTCATATAAACTGATAATATTTATAACCTAACTGATCTTTATCAGGAATGGAAAATAGGATTGGTCTGATGTTCCCAGTCATCTTAGTGATGACATACCTGGTGATGGGAGCGAAGGTGCAGGCCCAAATACCTGGTGGACCTGATCTTCAGGTGAGTTGGTTAGGCTAGACCATGCGTGAAAGCCTGTAGGTAGACCATATGTGAGAAGATTCTAGACCAAGCCTGAATGCCATAAGTTTAACATTGTTGAGCAGGTTCTCATAACTAGGCGCAAGACACATATTTCGATTTTTCAGGAGAAGGAAAAGTAAAGATCAAAATTCACATTTTCAGCGTAGTCTGCTAAGTCGCTGCATTGCAGGACAATCTATGTCATGATAGTCAGGGGTTTAGTCCTGACTATAGGTTCTATGACTTTTGCTGGAACTCCAGAATGAGACAGCGCATATTGGCATAGCACTGCCTGGGATTTGGAATAGATAAGAGACTCATTGTGTGCAGATTGGGCACCTATAAATTAAATCACTGAACTATAGTTGGTAAGCGTAATGATCTGTTGGATTAGCAGTGCAAAAATAATCAGCAGCTCTGCGACATATGGTTGGATGAACCATATACACACCTACAAATTACATACACAAAGTTCCAACAGAGAAGACAAGTAAGTTGGGAGCCTGTGGAGACATAACATAGTGCAGTAGTCTTCTACTTAACGAGGTACAGACAACTTTTTGGTAAAGGATGCAGTGATGAGTATTAAAACTGTCAGAGGTAATAAAAGGAAGGGCACTGTGATAAACAAGTCTCAAGGGATATGCGTTGTATTCATTGCATTATTGTATATAGTATAATAATAATCAATAATTGTGTATCATAATCAAGAACAGTGGAAAATATTGATTGAACAATGAGCTTCCTGTTAGCCAGGGAGAATCATACATTGATTTCTATACAAGAAGCCCATGTTACATTTAAGCTCCGTTACATGTTTCTTAAACGATCACTGTCTATTCAAATACAAAAGGTATATGTAGGAACTTGTTCGATCACAGGACCATTCATGGACGGAAGATGCAACCAAAAATGAATAGATTCATGGGACTTTGACAAAAGCATGTACTTCGTTTTTCCAGTATTTAGAACAAGCTTCAACTTGGCTAGGTCACCATGAACAACTGTAATATCAGACTGCAATCTCGACACTGCAACATCAGCATACAAGTGGACACAGTCGTTACTCATTGACAAAAAAGTCGAGTAAAAATGTGTCTGTGTCGGACAATTTAATGTACCTCAAAACAATCAGAGTTAACTCTATCATGAAGTTTGAAGTTTACAAATACCTTAGCTGAAGACATTGCTACTCAGTTGATATAATCCTAGTATGAATTCCCTGTTATAGGTAGATTAGTATCACCACTTTTATTTTGGAATGTGAAATGACAGAAGAGAGAATAATTTATGTCAGGTTTAATTTCTTTCATCACATTCTCAGCGGGTCAGACTTTTACATACACACATCTAATATTTGGTAGCATTGCCTTTAATTTGCCTTTAAATTGTTTAACATGGGGTGTCATGTTTTTCGTGAGTTATGATGTAGTGTGGAGAGA
The DNA here is from genome assembly GCA_016801145.1 of Umbra pygmaea. Taxonomy (NCBI): domain Eukaryota; kingdom Metazoa; phylum Chordata; class Actinopteri; order Esociformes; family Umbridae; genus Umbra; species Umbra pygmaea. Next base: position 1,974 of record JACXGM010020274.1, on the reverse strand, counting down.
GAGAGACCAACAGGTAGATGGTGGTTGCTTAATATTTATATATAGACAATCTGGGATACGGATGCATATGTATATCTCAATTGCAGGTGAACAGTTCAGAGTGAGAGCACAACAAATATACTTATCGAGCCTACATGCTCTCAACAGTGGCATGGACACTGACGGCAGTTCACACAAGTACAGAGCGTACGCATATCTTGCTAACTCCAAACAACACTCTTCTAACAACTCACTTATACATAGAGGAATCCCGGAAAGCCTTCTTCTCTCAGTGACAATATAATAATGAACCACGCCCTCCTCTCCCTCACCCGGACTGATATGGGAACTGAGCCGACCAATCAGAACCAAGCGAAAGAGAGGAAGGTGCCCCACACACAAACACCTTATACCTTGACTTTGTTGTCCTGAAGCCATGTTTCCACAACTTTGGAAGGTTATTATTGTACTATTAGGATTCAAGGTTTTAATATCATGTTCTAAGTGTTTCATTAAAAAGAGTGGAAGGTAGCACAGTTTCTGTGATGTTTTACAAAAACTATATTTGAAACCAGCCTGATCTCTTAGAAATCCGTGAAACTGCCACGGAATAAGACCACCAGAATCCGTGACAGTTCCACGGAATTGGCGAAAATTGGCAGGGTCACGGAAAAGTCCGCGATTGGCGCACAGTGAAACCTTGCTGTTAACTCGATGTAAGCCTTTCCCAAACCCCTAACCTAACTTTAACCACTCAGAAACCTTGCTGTTAATTCGATTTAAGCCTTTCCCAAACCCCTAACCTAACCTTAACCACTCAGAAACCTTGCTGTTAACTCGATGTAAGCCTTTCCCAAACCCCTAACCTAACCTTAACCACTCAGAAACCTTGCTGTTAATTCGATTTAAGCCTTTCCCAAACCCCTAGCCTAACCTTAACCACCCAGAAACCTTGCTGTTAATTCGATTTAAGCCTTTCCCAAACCCCTAACCTAACCTTAACCACTCAGAAACCTTGCTGTTAATTCGATTTAAGCCTTTCCCAAACCTGATGATGAGGTGATGATGATAATGATAAAAAGCATGTTTGCAATACGTCTGCATCGCGTTGGAATAGAAAACAGAATACATGTAAAGATACTTAACTTCTAAATCTGTGGCAGTGTCACGGAATTTTCGGACATTCCGTGGGACTGCCACGGACTTTGAAGTTAAGTGTCCGTGGTAGTATCACGGATTTCTAGGAGATCACGTTGTTTGAAACTGAAGCAAGTTGATGACAAAACTTTTGTCATTTAAATTATCAATCAATTGGAGCAGAAATGTGGATTTTGACTTGATCCAATATCTAAATATGTGTTAGTCAGCACCTCCAAAATGATTGTGGGTGTGTGCCAGATTATACTTATAGCAGTTATTATGTACATCACAATTCCTGTCAAAATATGAGATTCCTCTGACGTTTCCCAGACTTCTAGATATTTTGAACAAAGAATATAAATTTGTGTAATTTATTTTGATTTTATAATCATTGAAAGTAGATTTTTCAGTCATTGAATGTTAACAATGACCTTATTCTATAAAAAATCAGCCGATTATAAACAAATCGATCCTTGCTGTAATCGCAGTTATTTCTGGGGACAATTATGGTAGATGTTTCCTCATCGTTGGTGGGGACATATCTTGACCATCCCACAATTAATGTACACCTCTAATGTGAACAAAACTATGTTTTTGTAAATAGAACACTATAAGCCATTGGTTGTTAGTCAACTGCTTATATATTAATTGAAAAATATAAGTGCATTTTATGAATTTATGACCAGTATGTACAGTTTTGTAAAAGTATGAATATTCTTTTATTTTAAGGGCATACCACCCCAGATTGCTGAACTCATCCCTCCAATCCCTCAACAGGGACAACAGGGGGCCACTGGAGAGCAACTTGATCAGTGGCAGCAGAGAAGAGTTGGACCCAGGGGAGGTAGTAGGGGG
>JACXGM010020273.1:0-17882 GCA_016801145.1 Umbra pygmaea | reverse complement strand
ATTTCTGCTGTAACCACTGGAGGGTCAACTTGGCCTTGTGTTTAGGGTCTTGTCATGGAATGTCAAAGAGCAACCCATGCACAGCTTTTGTGCAGAAGAATGGAAATTGTCTGCCAGTATTGTATGATACCATGCTGCATTCATCTTAATTCATTAATTTTCACAAGGATCCCCATGCCTTTAGACCTCACACACTCCCAAAACATCAGTGAGCCACCACCATGCTTCACAGTGGGGATGAAATTCTTTTCACTATAGGCCACGTTGACCCCTCTCCAAACATAGCAAACCATAAAGCTCTATTTTGGACTCGTCACTCCAAATTAGTGTGCCAGAAGCTGTGAGGCATGTCAAGGTGTTATCAGGGATATTGTAACCTGGCTTTTTTGTAGTACTTGGTGCAGGAAAGTCTTCTTTCTGGCAACGTGACCATGCAGCTTATTTTTGTTCAAGTATCACCATATTGTGCTCCTTGAAACAAACACACATCGTTTTCCAGAACAGCCTGAATTTCTCCTGAAGTTACCTGTGGGGTTTTCTTTGTATCCCAAACAAATCTTCTGGCAGTTTTGGCTGAAATCTTTCTTGTTCTACCTGACCTTGGTTTGGATTCAAGAGATCCCCAACTCTTCCACTTCTTAATAAGTGATTGAACAGTACTAACAGGCATTTGCAAAGCTTGGGATATAATTTTACATTAATATCCAAATGTATGCAGTTCCAGTATCTTATTACGCAGGCCTTTTGACAGTTATTTTCTACTGCCCATGGCTCAGTGTCTAGCCTGCTTCCAGTGCATCCACGCGAGCGCTAAAAAACTAATTTCACAATTTCTGCCAGGGTATGCAAATTTATGAGCTGCAGTAATGGTGCTGTGCCTTGATCTAAATCAGACTGAGCCCCACTCAATATATAACTGTTTCCTTAGGGATTGATTAATTAATTAATATACAGTGCCTTGCGAAAGTATTCAGCCCCCTTGAACATTTCAACCTTTTGCCACATTTCAGGCTTCAAACATAAAGATATAAAACTAATTTTTTGTGAAGAAGCAACAACAAGTGGGACACAATCATGAAGTGGAATTAAATTTATTGGATATTTCAAACTTTTTTAACAAATAAAAAACTGACAAATTGGGCAAGCAAAATTATTCAGCCCCTTTACTTTCAGTGCAGCAAACTCTCTCCAGAAGTTCAGTGAGGATCTCTGAATGATCCAATGTTGACCTAATGATGATAAATAGAATCCACCTGTGTGTAATCAAGTCTCCGTATAAATGCTTCTGCTCTGTGATAGTCTCAGAGGTCTATTGAAAGCACAGAGAGCATCATGAAGAACAAGGAACACACCAGGCAGGTCCGAGATACTGTTGTGGAGAAGTTGAAAGCCAGATTTGGATACAGAAAGATTTCCCAAGCTTTAAACATCCCAAGGAGCACAGTGGAAGCGATAATATTGAAATGGAAGGAGTATCAGACCACTGCAAATCTACCAAGACCCAGCCGTCCCTCTAAACTTTCAGCTCCTACAAGGAGAAGACTGATCAGAGATGCAGCCAAGAGGCCCATGATCACTCTGGATGAACTGCAGAGATCTACAGCTGAGGTGGGCGAGTCTGTCCATAGGACAACAATCAGTCGTATACTGCACAAATCTGGCCTTTATGGAAGAGTGGCAAGAAGAAAGCCATTTATGAAAGATATCCATAAAAAGTGTTGTTTAAAGTTTGCAACAAGCCACCTGGGAGACACACCAAACATGTGGAAGAAGGTGCTCTGGTCAGATAAAACCAAAATGGAAATCTTTGGCAACAATGCAAAACATTATGTTTGGCGTAAAAGCAACACAGCTCATCACCCTGAACACACCATCCCTACTTTCAAACATGGTGGTGGCAGCATCCTGGTTTGTGGCTGCTTCTCTTCAGCAGGGACAGGGAAGATTGTTAAAATTGATAGGAAGATGGATGGAGCCAAATACAGGACCATTCTGGAAGAAAACCTGATGGAGTCTGCAAAAAACCTGAGACGAGGACGGAGATTTGTCTTCCAAAAGGACAATGATCCAAAACATAAAGCAAAATCTACAATGGAATGGTTCACAAATAAACATATCCAGGTGTTACAATGGCCAAGTCAAAGTCCAGACCTGAATCCAATCGAGAATCTGTGGAAAGAACTGAAAACTGCTGTTCACAAACGCTCTCCATCCAACCTCACTGAGCTCGAGCTGTTTTGCAAGGAGGAATGGGCAAAAATGTCAGTCTCTCGATGTGCAAAACTGATAGAGACATACCCCAAGCAACTTACAGCTATAATCGCAGCAAAAGGTGGCGCTACAAAGAATACATTTAAGGGGGCTGAATAATTTTGCACGCCCAATTTTTCAGTTCTTTATTTGTTAAAAAAAGTTTGAAATATCCAGGAAATTTCGTTCCACTTCATGATTGTGTCCTACTTGTTGTTGATTCTTCACAAAAATTACAGTTTAATATTTTTATGTTTGAAGCCTGAAATGTGGGAAAAGGTCGAAAAGTTCAATAGGGCCGAATACTTTCGCAAGGCACTGTACTTTAACAAAGAATGTTGAGTCAATGTCAAGTTTTTACTTCTGTTTATGACTCAAAGAAATATGTAATTCTTGGACAAGAATAGACTATTTTAATTTGTTTGTGTTAAAAGTAATAAATACTGTTTATTAAAAGATGCAACAGGGAACCTAAACCATGGGGCAAACACAATAGCTAAGCTAATGGTCTGCTATGCCTCTTAGAAACATACATGTCAAAGTTTGCCAGCCAGTCCCAATAATGGACACCCATGGACACCCATGTGGTCAGTCAGTGCTCACTGGGTACACAGGACTTGTATGCTACAACTACACCATCTTGTGAGGAAAACCTTTAACAGATGGTGTCTGTAAAGGTTAAAAGGACATCACATCTAAGAAGTTTACATTTTAATAACCCCAATCTCTTGGTCCTTCTCAGTCCTCACTTTACTATATAATCCATAATTTCACTCCATTTGTTCCTCTAACTTCCATTCTTTGTCCAGGTTAAAAACAAAAACAATGTCCCTTGAATTAAAGCCTGCAAATATCGTACTTTATCCCGCTCAGTTCCTCTTCTTTCTAGAGGAGAAAAAAATAACAGCATATCATTTTATTGATGTAAGATGGACAAACACATGTCCTAATAATCATTTAGTAAACATTAACTAAATTGTAAACTACAATGTCATTACTGACTGATTGAAATCAATGTGTGATCTTAATATGTAAAATGCTTAATACATTTGTGGCAAAATTCTTTCTCATGTTTGAAAACATCTTAAGAAAATGGTTATAGAGGTCCATTGACAGAATAAGTTGAAACCCAATATAAAACTTTGCACCAACATTTTGTAATAAAAATTAAGAGCAAAGTGTGAGGAATTGAATCAATGGTTGGGGTAATTTTCTTAGTAATAGTTGAAATTTACCAAATTCTCCTTTTGCAAAGTCACTGCAATCTTTACAATGATAAAAAGTAATTATATTAATTAATAAAATCATGGCAGCATCATAAGTACTGGACTATGAACAGTAGAGGTCATGGGTGTATATGCACCTGTATATCACCAGTATTCAGTATAACACACCTCCATCTGCTGGTGGATCCATGTCAGTGCTTGGGGAATGAAAGTGTACACACCCGGCTGGTTTATCTCAGCACATCCTGCACCCCAGCTAGTAGCCCCCACCAGCTTCCACACTGATGAGTCCTCACAGGCTAGAGGGCCTCCACTATCCCCCTGAAGAGCCAAACACATAGGGTTTAACAGCTGTACATTTTACATCAAATGTAAGCTTTATAGAGAAAAGCATATTAAGTCCACTATCCCCCTGAAGAGCCAAACACATAGGGTTTAACAGCTTCCACACTGATGAGTCCTCACAGGCTAGAGGGCCTCCACTATCCCCCTGAAGAGCCAAACACATAGGGTTTAACAGCTGTACATTTCACATCAAATGTGAGCTTTATAGAGAAAAGCATACTCTATTCACGCTGTCACGCTTCATGGTGTGTGTGAAGAGAGGGAGACTCGAACAGGCAGTATGTGGCAAACAATCATTATTAATTCCATGCATGTTTGTTCAAACAGAGCTTAGAACATAGAAAGCAGGGCGCGCTTACTAACAGACCTAATACACTCGCACGCAATGTAAAGAAAACAATGTAATGTTGGCTGTCTCAATGTGTGTATATGCCATTTCACCATACTTGCGTGTGAACCATGTATGGCACTAATACATTTTTCCAGTAAAACACAAAGATTAGGGGAGGGGGCTCACACAAAGAAAAGCCTAAGGGCCCCTCACCACCTTAATCATCCCCTGCCTGGTGCGCTCAGGGAAGCAGCATATATAAACAACACACACTCTTAAAACATAACTTAAGTGGGGTAAAACCTCCAACAATGCTCCACACTCTCTTCCGGGGACGGGCTGCTAATATGGGCACTCTGATCACTTCAACAAGACACGGCTGTTTGTAATACTTAATCAGAACCTTCTACATGATTCCAGCTCCCTCCGGTCCCTACTACATCTCCCTGCAGCCCTGGCCAGGAAGAGGTGTGGTTAACCCCAAAGGGGACATACTACAAAATAAAGGTACACCATGCACTTGCACTGAAAGAGAAAGGGAATATACATATTAAATAGAACTAAACATGAATAGGAAAACTAATAATAAAAAGAAGGAGTCCATGCTCAGTCTTTTACGCCAGCCACACTGGCTGGACATTACGGAATCCCCCCCCAAAGACCTCCAACACCGAGGAGGTCAAACGAAAAGGGGAGGGAGGGCGAAACCCCACCCAACAACAGTCAATGCCCCCCCACTAAAGTACTCACCCAGGCGGAGGGTCTGCGGGCAGCCTCAGGAGGCCATGCAGGGAATGGGGGGAGGTCAGGGAGCGGAACGGTGGGCCCGGGGTCAGGCGGAACGGTTGGCCCGGGGTCAGGCAGAACGGTGGGCCCGGGGTCAGGCGGAACGGTGGGCCCGGGGTCAGGCGGGACAGGGGGTCCAGGCATCAGCGGCGGCTGAGCAGGGGGTCGGGACGTCAGCGGCGGCTGAGCAGGGGGTCCAGATGTCAGCGGCGGCTGAGCAGGGGGTCCGGACGTCAGCGGCGGCTGAGCAGGGGGTCCAGATGTCAGCGGCGGCTGAGCAGGGGGTCCGGACGTCAGCTGCGGCTGAGCAGGGGGTCCGGATGTCAGTTGCGGCTAAGCAGGGGGTCCGGATGTCAGCGGCGGCTGAGCAGGGGGTCCGGATGTCAGCTGTGGCTGAGCAGGGGGTCCTGTGTTGGGAGGAGCAGTGGAAGGCCCCGTGTCAGGTGCTGTAGAGGGCCCAGGAAGCTCTGTTGTGGAGGGGGGCCCAGAGAACTCCAGCACTCTGTCCATCGTCACAAGATCATCCCCGAACTCTGGCGGCGGTGGTAAGAACAGGTCCTCCAGGCCCTTGTCCTGGTGGTCCGGCAGGTCGGGGGCTTCGGCCTGGAAGACAAATCAAACACAATCACAATTTAAATTGTGAGTTTGAAAACTTGGTTGCAATTACTGTCTGGAACCCATAGACACCAGCAAATTAAAAACCAAATAAGAAGTTCACCTTCAGGTAGGCTGATTGAGAACTAATTGTGATTTGCAACGGCGATCTGACCACAATAAAGCATAATAGTGAAAGACAAAATAAAGTTGCTGGGTTTCTTCCCTGATGATGCTCTACAAGGCCTTTACCGCATTTGTCTTCAGTTCCTGCTTGTTCTTGAAGCATTTTGACTTCAGCAAGTAAAATGCATTCTCAATTGGATTCAGGTCTGGTAATTGACTTTGCAAAACATTCCAGTTCTTGACATTAAAAATGTACTGGATTGACATTAAAAATGTACTGGATTGACATTAAAAATGTACTGGATTGACATTAAAAATGTACTGGATTGCTTCGGGTCATTGTTCAAATGCAAAAGGGTCATCCAATGAGTTTGCAGCATTTGGCTGGATCTGAGCAGATAATAAAGCTTTAAACACTTCAGAATTAAACCTGCTGTTTTGTCAGCAGTCACATAAACAATAAATACAAGTGAACCAGTTCCAATGGCATCCATACATGCCCATGCCCCAACACCTTCAAAAATTTGGTGGTATGCTTTGGAACATGCACAGTTCCCGCTCCTCTCCATACTCATCTCTTCCCATCATTTTAGTATAAGTTTATCTTTGTCTCATCTGTCCAAATTTTTATGTTTTTTGCAAACTCTATTTTGGCTTTCCAGTTTTTGAAGCTTACCAGTACATTACATCTTATAGTAAACCATCTATATTTACTCTGTTGAAGTCTTCTCTGGATTGTTGACTTTGTCCCAGATACGCCTACCTCCTGGACGTTGTTCTTGATCTGGTCAAATGTTATGATGGGGTTTTTCTTCATCAGGGAAATAATTATTCTGTCATCCACCACAGTTGTTATCTGTAGTCTTCGAGTTAAAAGTTGAAAGTCTACTCTTAAAGACAGCTTCCACGATATTAGGCCTCTAGTGGATAAAGCCTGTGTATATCGGCTCTGTTTCTTTCTCGGCTCTGTTTTGGCTGGGTTGCTTTCTCTCATGCTCAATTGTGTCTAGATGTTGGGGCCCTCGCTTCAACCTAAATGTATGTCACTGTACAGTTCTAGTTTGAATGAGAGTTCACACATTTTAGTGGATTCCTTCTCTGACATTACGTAAGGAAAAGCCTGCCATAGCAGTGAAAAACACTGTCAGGTTTTCAACTGCGGTAAGATAATGATTAGGCTTTATCTTTTGCATAAAATCTAAACAAATTACTACACATCCGGACTAAAATGGGGGTCATAGCATATTGTTTTTCAAACACAAAAGATGCGAATTAGAGCTTTAAAACACATCTTCATTGTTTCCTCAATTGTGGTGGTGTACAAAACTAATGATGACAAATGTGTCACTGTTCAAATGTTTTCAGTCCTGAGTGTATAAAGTTACCAACAATTAAAATTTAAAATAAATCTAAACAGATTTGCTGTCTTTTCTTAGATACAGTCTAAGAATACAGATGCAATTAAATCTCTCAATAACAACAACTCCCTAATTAATCTGCAGTATAGCACAACCCAAAGGTTTGATTTTAAGCGAGGAATAATTCAAGGGCATATAATTTCCCATATTTATATCTCTGATCACTGCAGCTGCTATCTAATTAGAGGGTATACCATTTCAATAAAAGACTGTTCAATATAAGCCATTAGCAGATTATACTATTCATTCCTTAAGAATTAATATAAAAATTTAACAGCTGTAAACATGAAAACATGGTTCATGCCTGAATGTTCAAAAGTGAATTACTACCAACAGTGGCAAGACCTAGATTTCAGCATAAATTGGTTATCAAGTTTGATTTGTTTTTTAAGTTACAACAATAGACACAGTCTGCTTAAACTAAATAACATGCTAACAATTATACATTTTCATGTCTTTATTTAATTTGATATATACAATCACAGTGCAGGGTAGAAAAAATATTTCAACCCTTAAATTGAATGCTCTTTTGGCAGCATTAACATCAAGCAAACATTTCCTGTAGTTCCGGATCATACTAAACAATGGTCAGGAGGAAGTTTAGATCATTCCTCTTTACAGAACTGTTTCAGTTCAGCAATATAATATTTGGGATATCTGGTGTGTATCAGACTTAACGTCATGCCACAGCATCTCAAGTGTGTTGAGGTCAGCACTCTCACTGGGCCACTCAAGGAGTAATTTCCTTTGCAAAATGTTGCAATAGACTTGTCAATTCAGTGTTGCATTGATGATACAAACTCTCCAGACACTAAGGCTGCCCCAAACCTTAATGCCCCCTCCACCATACTTTACAGTTGGTATAAGGTTTTGATGTTAGTAGGTTAGGACATGTTTTCGCCTCAGATAATGTCGTTTGTTCCTTCCAACTCAATTTTGGATTAATCTGTCCACAGAATATTTTGCCAGTAGCGCTGTGGAATATCCAGGTGCTCTTTTGCGAACTTTAGACATGTAACAATGTTTTTTTGGACAGCAGTGGCTTGCTCTATAGGGTCCACCTATGATCTTCATTCTTGCTTAGGGTTTTCTATGTATTCTAGACTCGTCAACAGAGATGTTAGTAAGTTCCAGAAATTTCTGTAAGGGTTCAGCTGACACTATTATTCTTTAATGTCTTGGAGCTTCCTAAAGACATTTTTACATTATAGGTTACATTGTGTACTGGTGCCACGGGGTGCAGGGGTGCGGTGCCTCAGACCATTAACTAGTACGCTGACAACAATGATCGCGGGGAGAGGAACAGCAGGTGAAGTCATGACTAGACCCCTCCCAGACGCGTGGCTTCTGCCTGCAAGATGCTGCTGGCCTAGGAAACGACACCGAGTGCAGTCAGGACAACAGCAGTGAATGTCCCTGACCAGCTCCTCTCCTCAGGACCATCGACAAGGTACTGGAGCCATCCCCTTCTGCAATGGGAGTCCAATAATTCTGTTTATTACAGGGCAGGTGGAGAGGGATGTTCTTAGTAGATAGCCACACATGATCCCCAGGCTGGAACTCCGGAGTGTCACTGCATCTGCGTCAGCTTGATGTTTCTGGCATTGGACGGCCAATTGGAGACGCACATGATCTGTGTCCCAGACCTTCCCTGCCTTGTGGAACCAGTCAGCTAAAGCTGGGTTGTCTGACCAGGGGGCGAAAACTGGTTTGTACCCCAGGATGCACTGGAAGAGAGTGAGCCCTGCGGAGTTGTAGACTAGAGAATTTTGTGCATACTCAGCCCATTGAAGGAACCTAGCCCACTCACCTTGCCAGTCCTGGCAGTGAATCCATATGAACCTCCCTAGCTCCTGATTAATCTGTTCCACCTGCCTGTTTGACTGAAGCTGGTACCCGGAAGTGACGCTGACCGTGACCCTGATCTTCTCCATGAAGACCTTCCAGACGTGTGAAGTGAACTGCGGGCCATGGTCTGAGACAATGTCCTCCAGAAATACATAGTGCCGGAAGAACTGTTGGAACAGTGCCTCAGCAACCTGAAGGAATGAAGGAAGACCAGTTAGTAGGATGAAGCGACAGCTCTTAGAAAATCGGTCTACTACCACCATGATTGTGTTGAATCCTTCTGATCTGTAAAGGTCAGTCACAAAGTCAGTGGATAGGTGGGTCCAGGGACGCTGAGGCACAGGCAGGGTAACAGGTTCCCTTGCTGGTGGGTTCCTGGGTGATTTGGTTTGAACACAAAAGGAGCAGAATATGACATACCTGGAGACGTTATGAATCAAGGTGGCCAACAGTACTTCTGACTGACCAGCTGTAGCGTGTATGTAATATCAGGATGTCCTATGTAAACTGAGGTGTGCGTCCACGTTAGCAGACGATCCCTCAGGTTGCTCAGAACATAGACACGTTCCGAGGTGCTGGTTCTGTCTGGGTTCTTGGTCGTGGACAATAAGACAAAGAGAACTGGAAACTGGTTAGGAATAATGCCCAACTTGCTTTTCTGGCATTCATCATCTTCGCTGCCTGTATGTGCTCACGATTGCGGTGGTCAGTGAAGATTGTGGAATGCGCCCTCCAGCCAATGTTTCCACTCCAAAGCAAGGATTATTGCCAACAATTCCCGGTCTCCAAAGCTGCCATTCCTCTCTGCAGGCTTAAGCTTTGTGGAGAAAAAGGCACATACCTTTTCTGGCTTACCTTGCCTTTGAAAGAAGATGGCTGACACACCCAGCTCTGATGCATCCACTTCCATGACAAACGGTAGAGCGGGAACTGGATGTCAGAATCGAGGCTGATGTGAATATACATTTTAGGAGTTTGAAGGCTGAGTCTGTGTAAGAATTCCATTGTAGATTTTGTGGATTTCCTTGTAGTAGAGAGATGAGTGGAGCAGCTATTGTGCTGAAGTTCCTGGTAAATCAACAGTAGGAGTTGGCAAAGCCTAAGAAGTTCTTGATGTTGGTGGTAACTGGCCATGATCTGACTGCCTCCATTGTAGGCTATGGGGGAGATATTATATCCCAGGAATAAGACCATAAAAGGTTTTTATAAGGAATAAAAACCTTTTATGCACAGCGGATGGTCTCTGAGGCATTTCAGTACTGTCCTTACATGATGAACATGTTCCTGGAATGTAGCCAAGTAGATAAGGATGTTGTCTATGTATACTACCACATATCTGCCCAGCAGGTCCAAGAACACGTCGTCAATGAAAGACTGAAAGACTGAGGTGGTATTAGCCAAACGTTAGGGCATCACCAGGTATTCGTAGTGTCTAGAGGTTGTGCTGAAGGCCATCCTTGTTGCATATCTGGATCAGATTGTATGCGCTCCATAGATCTAATTTGGTGAAGGTGCCCGCTTCGTACAATTGTTTCAGGGCTGCAGGAACCAAAGGACGTGAGTAACGGTACTTGACCATGATGTCGTTCAACCCACGGTAGTCTATGCAGGGCCTGAGTCCCTTTGTGACAAAGAAAAACTGGATGAGAATGGTGAGGTAGAGCATCATATGAATCCCTGCATAAGGCATTGTCCACATATCTCTCCATGGCTTCTGATTCCGCCAATGAGAGTGGGTAGATTCTGCTCTGGAGGGGGTTCTTCTCCTCTATCAGATTAATGGCTCAGTCCCATTGCCTGTGAGGATGGAGACAGTTGGGGAAACACATCCAGATTTTTAGTATACTCACTGGGGATTTGTGACTGGATGGCTGGACCCCTACATACTGTACCATAGGATCATAAGCCTTCTGGCAGGAGGTAGTCCATGCAGGGACAGTGCAGGTGGTCCTATTGATGTGAGGGTTGAGGTGCTGAAGCCAGGGTAATCCCAGGACAAGATGGTGACGGGGTGACGTGACAATGTGGAAGGTTACATCCTCTTGGTGCAGGGGAATCATAGGAATGGTGAGTGGTGGGGTGACGTGTGATGATGACGCTGCCTAGAGGATGTCCATCCAGACTGATGACATGGAGAGGTGTGGTCAGCTGTCAAGTAGAGACCCATCACGGAGAACAGTTCCCGATCTATTAAATTTGATCAAGGGCATATAATTGTGTTGATCAAAGCATAAGACTTCACAGATGAGGAATATGGGACTAAGATACAATGAAGAGGAAAGGGCAGAATATTTAACACTCACATTTCAGAATTCAGATGAAGTCTGTCTAGATTGGGAGTTGGCTACACATCTCCGTGAGGTGGCGTTATATGGGGTCCCTCTGACTTCCATGGGGGCATGGTATGGTTAAGGACAAAGTCTGTGACGTGGTAGTGGAGGAGGTGAGCACCATGGGTCCTGAAGATTCGTGAGCTAATGGCGTTCCTTTAGTAGATCAATTGGATGAATGGACGTGGCGCTAAGGGTATCCAGGGTCATATCCTCATCCCGACAGGCCAGCTCCATTTTGACATCTTTGCGTAACCCTAAGTGATAGGCTCTGCATAATGCTTTGTCGTTCCACCCTGAAGAGGCCGCAATTGCTGCCGCTTTTGCAATTGCTGAAGCTGCCATCTGGTCTCTGTGTTGAATGGTACGGAGGCGCTCACCTCCTTTTTTTCCTTCCGAAGGGTGGTCAAACACATCCCTGAACCTCTCAATAAAGACCTGATAGGAGATAGTAGCTGACTGACCTCCCTTCCAGTCCATTGCAGCACCTTTCCTTTAAGTAGGGAGATGACTAGCACTATTTTGGCTTGGTCATCAGGGTAATTTACAGGTTGTCTGCCTAGGTAGAGGGATTCCTGCATGAGAAAGTCTGGACATGGTGCAGGGTCACCCTCCTAACGTTCCGGTACCACAAGGTGAATATTGGTTGTTGGGAGTGGAGATGGTGAGGTGGGTGCAGTGCTTCTACCGGCAGTGGTGGACATTGCCGGAGATGTAGATAACCAGAGCATATGATACATTTGTACTACCTCTTGCCTGGTAGAGTGTAACTGAGCTAGCATCTGTTGGTGCTGGTGGAGATACTGCTCCTGGGTGTCGACCTCCTGGGAGACATTTGGGGTTTTGCCCTCTGCTTCTGTAGATATCACAAATATGCAGAACTCAGTAGTAAGGTACGTAGCACAAGAACATTCAATACACAGTAGCATGACAACACTACTCCGTAATCCTTAGACAGATGCGGGATGCTGAGGGGCGCGCACATGGTTCATGCCATCAAGTCACCGAATCTTTTCACACTGCTTATCCAACATGGAGGCCTTTAGTCAGATCATGTACAGGATGATTACGCTCACCAACTATACCTCAGTGATTGAATTTACAGGTGCCCGATCTGCACAAAAGGATTCGCTGGAGAGCGACATGCCAAGGTAGATGATTCGGCTTATCTAACCCAAATCCCAGGTGGAGCAATACCAATTTGGCTGCCTCATTCTGGAGGTCCAGGGAAAGCCGGAAACCCATAGTCAAAACCCAAATCAAATTTATTTTATAAAGCCCTTTTTACATCAGCATCTGTCACAAAGTGATTTACAGACACCCAGCCTAAAACCCCAAAGCCAAGTAGTTCTGTGTGTGTTCTAAGTGCTCCTAGGATTCAACAGGACACGAGAGAGATTAGACGGGGCATTCCATAAATCAACAGTACCTCTGCGTAGAATGCGTATTGATACTCATTCTCCAGCCAACAAATAAAGCCTGTAATATATTAAACTACACTAAATCCCGAGGGGTTGTAGAAGCAATATCGCTGCCAGCCCTAAGGCATGTATTATTAAAAAAATATGATTTAAGTTTAATATTAATCTGACAGGCAAGCTTAACAGGGAGTTCCCGTGCAGGCCCCCTGTCTCATATCACTTTTCTGCCAGCCCTAACAATTTTTTTAGTGACAGGCATACCACAGTAATGGGGCTCTAAGAGAAAGCCCTACCACCATCTGTTTCTTTAAAAATGCTATGTACAATAAGTGTAACCATAGCATATGTGTATGTATATACTGCAGGACCAATTCATAGAGATAACCAGGTAAAGTGCATGTCATGCTTTGTAGGCTAATTGCTATTCCTTCAAATCTGCTCTAGTCTTTACTGTCAGCCAGTGTAGTGAGGCTAGCACTGGGGTGATGTCATCAAACTTTTTGTTCTAGTTAGAATTCTTCACATGTCTTCCTTCAGTTGCATTTAGCACCTCATATTGGTCAATTGTAAAAAATCCCTTTGACTGTTCCCAGATCAGAAATCAGATTGTTTGGAGTGGAGGCGCAAGTTACGAAGTGCGTAGGCTGTTGCGGAGTTGGTATCGGAGGGTTGGCATTGAGGGGAGTTCGGATGGGAGTGCAGTGGAAAGCAAGCAGTCGGCCCACCCTATCAGAAGTTTGCTTCTCCATGGACGCTAATTCGAAAAAAGCTGTCTGATGTTGGTCTGATGCCTGCGGCTGCCGCCTGACCTTAACACATTTTTTTACCTGGAAACTAAAAATAAGTGTTTTTTTGGTCGTTATGTTAGCTTGGCTTCAGAAATGTACTAAAAGAATGCACGTTTCAGAGCCAGACATGTCAACAGAGGTCCAAGTCCAACCAGAAACATCAGGTACGATTCATGAGCTTAACTAACGTTAAACACAGCCAGAGCTATGATGCCTCAAAGTCTGTCATGTTTTTTAGACGGTAGCATTTTCTACTAAACACATTACAGACAGGATAAAAATAGCTGGGATTTCAAAAACGTATAGAAATATAGTGCCCTATTTTAACGATCTGAAATGCAAGTATCAAACGCGAAACGCAAGTGACATTGTGAGAGGGTCCAATCTAAAATGGGTAGGTCTGAAGTAGCTTCATCAGTCATAGGTGTGGTTTGGGCGTAACGTCTAATAAACCAATCACAGCGTCATCTCACATTCCCTTTAAGAGCAGGAGCGCTTGTTCCATGGCGGATTGCTTATATTATGGCGGATTGCTATTGATTTAGCTTTTTACAAAATGTAAATAAAGAAATGTCACAAGACATACCTTCCGATGTTTTGGACTCACTCTCACTGAATCACGAGGTTATGAATGCATAGTATTTTATATATTTTTGCAATGTAGTCTAACATTAGACCGAGATTACTTTGCTTACCTCACTCTTCTGTCAAATAAGCTCTCCTCTCCTGTTCTGCATTTCTGGGCATTTGGGTTGTGGCAACAGCACATGCATGTTAAAATCACGTCTCCTTAAGTCCTCTAATTTCCTCATTTATGTCATCAACACATCCATGATTCATGGAAATGTTGCGTAAAACACAACAAGCCACAAAGAATGCTGTGACTTGAGTAGTGTATCCTGTTCTATCCAAACACCTGACGCGCATTTTCAGTGTGCCGAATGTTCGTTGAATTAGGCTACACTGCTTGTTTGTGTGTGTTTTTGATTAAACAGCATTTCACGCACTTGCTGGTATCAGAAATTGCGTCATCATTAACCATGTCTTTAACGGATAGTCGTTGTCCCCTTCACAGCCACCCATCCAAGGGGGGATTACTCATGGCAAAGTTGCCATAAATGAGTCATGGCTTGAGCCAGATTAATTTGCAAAGACATGGGTGATTTTACTATTAGCATTGCAAATGACTTGTATATGTTGATTGAATGGGTTCCCTTGAGGTTGATGTATATCTGTGCGAATAATTTATTCAGAATAATTTGGGTAAATGTGTACACCAGATATATACCTATTTTTTCAGACACCATCATGACCTTCCCCTCTATATAATGTGCCATTTGTTTGTCTCTTACTCTCTCTCTCTGGCTGCTCTTGTAGTAGGTCTGTGCGTGAGCTGTGGTGGTAATAATAGTTTGGTATTGTGGTTGTGGTTAGATAGTGTTGTGGTTAAGAGTGAGAGCTTTGGTTGGGTATCTGTCAGAGTGAGTGATTAGGCCTAATAGAGTGTGTTTGTGTTATATTCAGTATAGTGTTCATTGTCTCCTTATTGTCCTTTTTTGTATTAATGATCCTTTGTTCTTTTGTTCACAGGGAGTGAGGAGATTTAGCGTAGAGCTACTCCGGAGTATACATCTTGCCCGTAGGGGACTTCCTTGTCTAAGCACACTAGTCAGACCTGGTATGGGCCACCTACTGTAAGTTTGGGTAGGGCGCCTTGACCGTGTGCCAGGTTAGTTTAGTTTTGTGTGGGAGATAGGCCAGGTAAGGGGGTGGGGGTGTTTTTGTTTAGTTCTTTGGTTTGGTACCCACAACCTCCTCACTTACCAACTTGTTATTTACCGTGGCGTATTAAAGCCCTTTGTTAAACAATGTCTGTTGTCTCCGTGTCCTTGCTCGCACCTATGACTCCATACTCCTTTCTCTGACCATCTGGGCAATAAGGTGTAGCATCCCACTCTCCTCCTGGGGAGCAGTGCGTAACAATATACACATGTTCTTTAGTTTTTCTGGGAAAAATATTTAATAAAACCTAAAATTCAATGATCCAGGATGTTGGATTTAATTTATCCATGTTGTAGCCATGGGTCTGCTGAGTCCAAATAAAGAACTTCACTATAGGTAAAAGAATGACCTTTCTAGAGGCCAAAAGATCAACTTTGTGCCAGGCGGACCTAAAACTCCTTAGACCTTGAAGGTTGATGTGAGCAGAACTGTTAGCATTACTAGCTACCAATGTCAACAATAACATGAGTAACGAAACACATAGATGGCCTGACTGTTGGTCAAGGAACACACACACACACACGACTTGTTTAAATAAATACATTTATGCTGTTATAAATAACAGTAAATTGTTGCTGTACCAGCAATATCTCCAAGTTTTGTTTTTCACTTTAGAAATCTCAAATATCATAATGATTTTCCAATGCAAAAGAGTACCGGCACCGTTTTTCCCACTTCACGCACTGAAGGAGGGATATACGTTTTTAATGGTGTTCACAGTGTGCCGAGTAGGGTGCACATTGGGTTTCTCCATTTTTATGTGAGGGAATATGTGCCACCACCACTGCAGTGTTTAAAATTGCCAGCATATGGGGCTAGTGGCTGCTATGTCCAAAGGGTAGATGTGCTAGGTGTGGGGGCCCACATGAGTATGGCAAGTTTGGGAAAGGGGACAAGGTGAGGTGTTGTAATTGTGGTGGGGAGCACAGTGCTGCGTTTGGGGGGTGTATGGTTCAGAAACAGGCAGCCGAGGCTCAGCGGTTTAAAGTGGTGGATAAGGTCACTTATGCTGAAGTGAGGCAGAGAGTGGGGGGCCTTGGGTTGTGTGTTCAGTAGGCCTGCACAATAAATCTTTATAAAATTGCGATCTCGATTCTTCCCTGTTCCCGATGTTTTATTTTTTAATTTCTTTGCACAGACATTTTCAAGGAGTTCAGATAGAGCCTGTATCAGGACCAAATTTAGTTAAATGTGTTATATGTCACTATTTTTGGTAGCCTACTGTACATAAATGGCCAGTATGTACTTTATTTTCTTTATTAATTGAAGCCTCTATGTTTCCAGGTGTGTGGTGATGCAAAATTTGCTATAGGTGCCAAAACAACAATGTTTGATACTGCCAATTTGTTTTGTCATGGTTCATATGTACAATAAAATGTACATATGTGCAATTCATATTTTTCCCCAAATAGTGCAGGCCTAGTGTTCAGGTAGAGAAGAAGCATGGTGCAGGGCCGGTCTCAGAGAATGGTCTGGGTGGTCACAAGTTTGTGTTGTCGGAGACGTGTAAACATGAATATATGGTTGGTAAGGATTCTTTGGTAGTGGGCAGGATTGGATTTTTGGCATTTATACAGGTCCTTCTCAAGAAATTAGCATATTGTGATAAAGTTCATTATTTTCCATAATGTAATGATAAAAATGTAACTTTCATATATTTTAGATTCATTGCACACCAACCGAAATAGTTCAGGTCATTTATTGTTTTAATACTGTTGATTTTGGCATACAGCTCATGAAAACCCAAAATTCCTATCTCAAAGAATTAGCATATTTCATCTGACCAATAAAAGAAGTGTTTGTAATACAAAAAAAAGAAAAGAAAAAGTCAACCTTAAAATAATTATGTTCAGTTATGCACTCAATACTTGGTCGGGAATCCTTTTGCAGAAATGACTGCTTCAATGCGGCGTGGCATGGAGGCAATAAGCCCGTGGCACTGCTGAGGTGTTATGGAGGCCCAGGATGCTTCGATAGCAGCCTTAAGCTCATCCAGAGTGTTGTGTCTTGCGTCTCTCAACTTCCTCTTCACAATATCCCACAGATTCTCTATGGGATTCAGGTCAGGAGAGTTGGCAGGCCAATTGAGCACAGTAATACCATGGTCAGTAAACCATTTACCAGTGGTTTTGGCACTGTGAGCAGGTGCCAGGTCATGCTGAAAAATGAAATCTTCATCTCCATGAAGCTTTTCAGCTGATGGAAGAATGAAATGCTCCAAAATCTCCTGATAGCTAGCTGCATTGACCCTGCCCTTGATAACACACAGTGGACCAACACCAGCAGCTGACATGGCACCCCAGACCATCACTGACTGTGGGTACTTGACAGTGGACTTCAGGCATTTTGGCATTTCCTTCTCCCCAGTCTTCCTCCAGACTCTGGCACCTTGATTTCCGAATGACATGCAAAATTTGTTGTTGTTTTGTTTTGCTACATCTCTGTAGCCCAGGTCAGGCGCTTCTGCCGCTGTTTCTGGTTCAAAAGTGGCTTGACCTGGGGAATGCGGCACCTGTAGCCCATTTCCTGCACACGCCTGTGCACGGTGGCTCTGGATGTTTGTACTCCAGACTCAGTCCACTGCTTTCGCAGGTCATCCAAGGTCTGGAATCGGTCCTTCTCCACAATCTTCCTCAG
>JACXGM010020272.1:0-17915 GCA_016801145.1 Umbra pygmaea | reverse complement strand
TGCCTTTATAACTAAGGGGATTATAATCAGTGGAAGGTTAAATTTAAAATAAAAATGTTTAAATTTAATAGTTAATTAATTATTTTTCCTGCTCCTTATTCTAAATAGGTTATAAAACAGATCAATAATTATCGATATCGACCAATATGGAACACTTATATCGTGATAGAGTTTTTAGCCATATCGCCCAGCCCTAGTAAATATTATATTTTTTTGATCCGGGACCTTCTAACTAAGAACATTTTAATATTTTCCCTTTAACCCCTAATCTTTTATCATTCTGTTCCGTTCCTAAATCATACACAGACACAAAACCCAGGAAGAAAACCAGAACTTTAAGTAAGCTTTTCTGCAAAATTTGGCATGTATATATTGCATCATATAATGTTTACAAACAAATGTACATCAAATACAGAATAAATATGCTCTGAGTGACGAACCAGTGACATTTGTTGTTGATACTGACTACCATTTATGACGAGTACTCGTACTCTTCAGCGCTGCGGCGGCCGAAGTCCATCCATCCGGTGTAGTCCCGGTCCTTTATTCGGTGGCTAGCACTAAGAGCGCTAGCTCTGCTGTTCACCGACGAGTTCCTACGGATTGAACCTGAATGGAGGAAGGAGTGGCTATAACAAATGTTTTTTTTGTCAATTAGTGTACATCAATTTGGCTGTCAAACACAAACCCCCTGCACTGTGGGAAAGTGATTAAACTAATTAAACATGGTGACGGACAATGACTTATATAGGACATGGCTAACTGGAAATATCTCTGTGCTTGTTTGAGTGGCCTGGGAGGAATGGTAATATCCATGGTGTTAGTGTCACAGGGAGCTTTTAGCACTCCTCCCACTACCTCCCACAGCATGCATACATATGTATGTATACGAACGCACATCATTAGTGTAGGAGGTGTACCTGTCAAGCGCGTTAGAGCCTGTCCTCTCACAGGCTCCTGAGAAGCAAGACATTTCACGTGTCTCAGTATGATCTCTATCTGCGTGCGTTTGTGTGTTCAGGTGGTTCTGTGTCAGAGGCCAGTATTCTGAACCCTTCCCTGGTTAGAGAACCTTTTACCAAAATGGTTCTGCAGTGAACTATTACATCTCTGTCTCTCTGTCTCTCTGTCTCTCTGTCTCTCTGTCTCTCCCTCTCTCCCTCTCTCCCTCTCTCCCTCTCTCCCTTTGTCCATCTCCTTCCCTCCATCTCTACCTACATCTCTTTACTTTTGTTTCTTTCTTTCTTTTCCCCTTTTGTCTCTCTTTCCATTAATCCACTTTATCTCTCACAAATCCTCCTCACCCATCTCTCTACCTCTTTCTCTCTTCACTTTTGTAGTCCTCTTTCTCCTATGTCTAGGTGTCTGTTTTATCATCCCACTGTCTATCGCCCTCTCGTTTGCGCTCTCTCTCATTCTTTGCTTAGTTCATTGTTTCATAATGCAAACGTTTTAACTTTTAAAACGTTTTAGTTATATTTGAAAGCTCAGATGTATGGACCCATGCTTTTTAACTCAACAAATACAGTGTATTCGTCTCAGATGGAAGAGGTTATAATTGAAGCACTTATAATATTCTACTGATTCAGTATAATGGCTTCAATAATACTAGCTCCAATTAAACAAAACTACTGTATTACAGTTTCCTCACTCCTTTTTTTGTCAGACATGTTGTCTGTGAGCATCATAAGATCATCGTTAAAGTGTTGACCTTTTAAATAGCTTTGCTGTCAACATAGCCTATCTTTAGTAGCCCCAAGGTACCATCTGTCCACATCTCTTCATCATGTTGTTCTCTCTTTTCTCTTCAGTGGAAGTGGGATGTGTGTGTATGTGTTTCTGACTTAACTCTATAATGGTAACAATACTAATAATAATATAATAATAATAATTCTATAATGTTTAGATACAGGGTTAGCATTAGGCATTACTGGCTATTGTTAGAGATTAAGTTGAAAGAAATCAGTGGGGTTTAGGTATATATGTTAGGTTATTGAGATAAAAACATACAGATGAAGTTAGGTTTAGAGTACGGGTTATGGTAAGGGTAAGGGTTAGTAAAAGTGGCACCCCAAATTAGATAGCAGTGACATCACCAACACTGTGCCTCGATTAAGCTTAGACAGGGTATATACAGTTGTCTACTATTATAAAAGCCTGATCCTGCACGTGTGTGCGTGTGTCTTTACCAATCCTCTCGCTGACAATGTAGGGAAATATAAGGCACCAGAAGGAAAACTGAAGCCTGTATACACACTTGCACACTCATGTACAAACCACAAGAGCTTTCTTTATGAAACCACCAGTCATCCGGAATGAGCAAAGCTGCAATAGCAATCAGAAAGAGAGTAGAGATGTCTAGGGACTCATAATTTACTTGAAATTATCTCTCTCATCTATTGTTCTCTTGGGTGGTCTTATTTTCTAGCACCTACCTACACACGCATGCAAGCACAAATGGACACACACCACCACACCTTTTCGTGAGGAGATCAGTTTAGACAACAGTTCACTGAGGTTGGCTCTGGAATCTTCTTCTTCTCTCGTATTTGGGATTGTATTGTCCAAGGGGTCAGACCGAGTGTGTCTGAAACGTGGCTCGGAGAGGAGCTGGCCGTTAGCTTCCAGACGTGCTATCAAAAAGAGTTTAAACCATCATGTAAGTATTTGTAAACTTTGTAAAACTGTAAAATCAATCTTGGCTGGTGAAACTTTAACAACAAAAATATGAAATCATGTTGATAGTGTCATTGATAAAAAAACGTAATGCTGTACAGTATTACTAGATCACAACCATTGATGTATAACTTCATATAAACAGAATTTTGCCTCATTGATTTGAATTGTATCCTGTAAAGCAATTCTGAACAAGCCGTTCCCACTGCTCAAACAGCATTATACACAAGTGACATGGAAAGGTAACCATTGTTCAAAACCAACCCTGGAGCATGTTTATACAAATTGCATCACATGATGCGAGACCAATGGAGAGAACATTAATTATTTTAGCACATACTTTAGTGTAATTCAAATAATCATATTTGAAATACTGTAGATCTGTGGTAACTCAATGTTCTTACCTTCAGAGGGAGAAAGCAGGCTAAGGTGACCCTCTTGAAATGGCTTGGTGGAGTGGGGGTGTCCCAAGCAGCTATTAGACAGGACCACCAATAGGACACACACACACAACCCTGCAGCCATCTAGGAGAGAATAGAGGAAGATGAGGAGCAGTTAGATAGACATAGAGATGAACAGACATGGAGTATGATCAGGAGATAAAAAGACATGGAGTTAGAACAGGAGATAAAAAGACATGGAGTTAGAACAGGAGATAAAAAGACATGGAGTAAGAACAAGAGGTAAAAGACATGGAATAAGAACAAGAGATAAAAAGACATGGAGTAAGAACAGGAGGTAAAAGACATGGAGTAAGAACAGGAGGTAAAAGACATGGAGTAAGAACAGGAGGTAAAAGACATGGAGTAAGAACAGGAGGTAAAAGACATGGAGTAAGAACAGGAGGTAAAAGACATGGAGTAAGAACAAGAGATAAAAAAACATGCAGTAAGAACAGGAGATAAAAAGATGTGAAATGGGAACGAGATAAAATGTTTTGAAATAGGAACATGGTTTCTTCCTCTCCTGTTTTTTCTCTCCACACATCCGTCAGTAACATGGTGTTGTGGTCAGAACAGTTAGAAAACCAATCAAACCAAATTATACTTTTTCTTTGTGAT
This sequence comes from Umbra pygmaea, assembly GCA_016801145.1. Lineage (NCBI taxonomy): Eukaryota > Metazoa > Chordata > Actinopteri > Esociformes > Umbridae > Umbra > Umbra pygmaea. Next base: position 14,177 of record JACXGM010020272.1, on the reverse strand, counting down.
GCAACAGTGCAAACCAAGCTCAAGTGCTGAAACCACTTTACTGATTTACTGGAAGTCTTGATTTGTTAATTTCACAGATGCATTAGTGATCATTTCACTGTAATGTTCTGAAGGCACTTAGTAAAGTCATAGTGATCTTTTTCTTCTCATTCCTGTCCCTACACTGTCCCTCACAGCTAACGCCACTCATTGATTCCGACTATTACTGACTTACTAAACATTTTGTCCAGAATTGTCAAAATAAAAATATGCTAGAATAAAATATAGACTAAATGTGGAATATTTAAATAACTTTACCGTAAGAAATGCAAAGGATGTTACTATGTTAAGTAATGGTCAGTCAGGCAGACTGATGGTGTGGGCAGTCTGCAAAGAGTTTTTTAATCAGAAAATCAGTAAGCTGCTCTGTCCATTCACACACAGGTGTATAATATAGCTTTTAAATTGATTTGATGAAATGTTAAATTTTCGTAAAAATATTGTTATTGAGGATTCTTATACACATGATGTACCTTATACAAAACTACTACGTTGACTAAACAAAGTAATTAATTTGTTCTCAATTAACTAAATTCAGATTTCAGAAAAACAATGATAAAAGAGAGGAGTTCTTACCTTGAGGAGAAAGAGAGAGTCCGTATGTTGGAGTGTGCTAGAGTGATGAGGACTTCTCTCTTCAGAGATGAAGACAACGCTTATATACCCATGTACACTATCTCCTTCCCTCGCTCTCTCTTGCTCTCTCTTGCTCTCTCTTGCTCTCTCTCTCTTGAATATGGGTCTGTGTGCAGAGTTTGTGTGAGCATTTACCACAATGACATCAACTGTGTCTGATTGTGTATGAGTATTTTATCTGTGCACAAGCCTGTGGATAATGTATGCACGTGAGCCTGGTAATGCCCTTTAGGCACTCAAGAGGGCAGTATCTGAAATCTTCAGAACCCATTCCCTTACCTGTGTTTTGCTTGAAACTAATATGCTTAATTATTATTTTCATGTATAATAGATCATTGTCTAAAACACTACTAATATAAGAAAGTCTGTTCTGTAATAAAAATATATATTTTTAGTCATTTATCAGAAAATCTTATCCAGAGTGACTTACAGTAATTTCAGGGACATTTTCCCTGGAGTAACTTATGGTGAAGTGCCTTGCCCAAGAACACAACCAAGGGCGTAGGAATGGGGGGGGAAATATGCCCCCCAAAGTTACAGACAGGCAATGTGGCCCCCCAATAATGAGTTAAATTTGTGAAAAATATATGGTGTGCCCCTCCAATATCAAACTCATTCCTACACCCTTGGAGACAACATTTGCCTGAGCCAGGAACATTGGCACAGTCTGGAATCAAACCTGCAACCTTTCGATTACTAGTCCGACTCCCTAAGCGCTGAGCCATCTGTAAGCTATTTACTACTGGTAACAGCTGGTTTGTTTTTTTGCAACTGGTCATTAGCTATTTAGCCATATAGATTTACAAAACATGGAAACATATTTTCTGGCTAAATAAAACTAGTAATGTTTCTGCTTCATGAAACAAGCCTCCATGGAAAACAGCCAGCTGGAGGTGTTTGAGTTCTTGAAAACATGCTAATTTACACACTTTTGGCTGTGCTACAGTGTGACCATCATAAATGCGTGTAGGCCAAATCAATATGCAAACTGATAATTTCGCTTTCAATAGTGACAGTGCAAAATTGGCATAGGTTCGAGAAACTAGTTAAGAGACTGATATGCATCCACTGAGTTATGTATACAAACACCATATGAGTGCCTGCAGACTTGCCTAAAGTTTTTATTTATGAAGTGGTGGTGAAATTATTAAGTGTTTTTCAATGGTAACAGTTATAAATTTATGTAGGACATTGCAGTGAATATCACCCACTTTACTGGGATAAAAAATATGTCACAAAAAATAAAGAGGGAGACAGAGAGGAAGGGCACAGAACAGCTGAGCTTGGCTCAGTGTTTCAGAGTCTGGAGGTTAGACTGCTACATTAATATTCTGGGACAGATTTCACAGATTTCACATAGTCTCTCAAGAACACTTCATGGAGAATAAAAAGAACAAGCTGCTTCATAGAATATGGGCAGATTTATTTTGCGTCATTCATCGAGCGTGCTGTACACAGAAATGTTAGTCGAAACCAATCCACAAATGCTACAATGTCCCCAAACCTAGAATCATTTCATTTAAGATTTTTGAAAACAGATTGCAACAAGTATAATATGATTTTTTTTTTCAAGCTACCTGCACTTCAAAATCTTAAGGTTCTTGTGGGAACCCTATACTGTATTTCTAAAGTACCTTTAGAAGAGTGAAAGAAAAACGTTTAACCTTTAACATTTGTACTTTTCTTTTTGTGGTGGTGTGGGGGGGGGGTAACAAGGAGTTTTAACTACCTTTGATGTATTCATTAAGGAACTTATAGGGGTCTGCCGACTGCTTCAATTTTAAAGGATCTTCAATAACCTAAAAGGGTGTTTTAAATACCTTTGATGTATTAATTGAGGAACTGATAGTGGTCTGCCGATTTGAAAGGATCTTCAATAACTTGGTCAGGACAGTCAGCGTGCATTTTTTTAAGTTAGTGGTCGCTGTTACTGTTTTAGTTTAAAAACATATATTTTTTACGACTCAGTAATGAGAATGACATATTCCCTGATTGAAAGTGTAATCTGGAGAGGAGTGTTCTACCTTCACTGTCCTCTCCCCCTCTCCCCCTCTCCCCCTCCCCCCTCCCCCTCCCTCTCTCTCTCCCCTTCTCTCCCCCTCTCGCCCCCTCTCTCCCCCTCTCTCCCTCTCCATCACTTCCTCCCTCGCTTCCTCCCTCGCTTCCTCCCTGCCACCCTCTGCCTCTCTATCTGAGGTGATAATAGGATTCATAGGGATTAAAAGGACTCATTGATCAGTGTATCAAACGTATTGATTAGGCCTAATCGATGTGTGTGGATCTGCTCTCTTCACTTTTTAACATGCCTTATATACAGAAGACAATCTGTGTTGTAGAACTCTTTAAAACTGAGCCTTGCATTATCAAAATAAAATGAAACAGACAAAAAATTGGGAACTTCCTGCGCATGCATACAGACAGAAGTCTGTTGAAAACTTCCTTATAATATTTATAGGTGACTCATGAAATATATGTTTTTCTTATACAGTGTGTCATACCAAGTTTTTGTATGAAATAGGACAATATCAGGTACAAATTGTGTTTGTCAAGTAAGTTTTACCAAACAAGGAATTATTTCTGGTTTACTGGTTCACATATTTTTTGTAGATAAATCAGAGAAAAGCAAAAAAAAAAATATTTTCCACATGATCAGAGACAGTAAAAGTGATTTAAGAACTTTCACAAACTATTTGACATTGTTTTACTTTAAAGGCAGCTGTTACTGTTAGTGCTGATTACTAATAACTGAATATCAGTATCAGGAGAGCAGGCTTTATGCATATGGAATAAGTTTTTCTCATTTTGTAGTCTATACCTTTTGTGCTTATTTTTTTTATAAAAAAATACAGACACACACAAACACACACACACACAAACACACACACACACACACACACACACACACACACACACACACACACACACACACACACACACACACACACACACACACACACACACACACACAGGTGTGGCAGAAATAAGAGACTGAGATTGGACTCCTTGTTATAATTTTGGTTTTAGCAATACAGTTATTGTTAGAGTTTCTTGTTATAGTATTGGGATATTGCCTGTGTATATTGTATTTGTCTTGTACTATATATGGGGGTTATATTGCCAGTGCATTGCATCGAATAGTTATGTTGGTTTCTTAAATTGATATGTATGTATAGTGTGTGTGCTTGTATATATGGGTTAAGGGGATAATATACTGTAAGTGTTCCACCTTTCCCTCGTGCACCTGGTGCTATTCGGGACTGATTGTGACCATTTCCTTAATTTTATTCAGCCGGTTCTATCAGTCCCTATTTAGACCGGGTGAATGAGAGGAAGGGTGAGATTCACTAATTCCTGTTACGTGTGGTTTGCAATCGGTTTGGCTGTCTTGGACTTATGCATAACTATGGACCCTCTGCATCAGGGGTAGGCAACTCCGGTCCTGGAGGGCCGAAACACTTCTGATTTTTTATTTTACCTAGTAGTTAATTGCAATCACCTGCTTTCCCAGGTATAAACCAGTCCCTTATTAGAAAGAGAAACCAAAAATCAGAAGTGTTTCGGCCCTCCAGGACCGTAGTTGCTGACCCCTGCTCTACATCTTGCCCTCGACACATATTAGCGTGATTTAGGTAGACTAGGCATTTACGAGTAGATTTGCATATCATCAGGTAGACAGCTATTCGCGTTCTGGGCCGTGGTTAAGAGCCCAGTAAATAGCAAGTGTCGCCCTAATTTGTGGTATCCTCATTTATGCCAATCGTCCTGTGTATGCAAGTCAGGAAGCCATTAAAATATATATTATTAAATCCAAACTACGAGCATCCTTCTGCCTACGGCCTCCCTTATCTGGATATATAATCGTTTTCCAAAGTTTACGATACAGATCAAAACATCTCCCCATTACGATCTCCATAAACACATTTACCAACCTGGGGATTGAAGGTAAAAAAAACTGTACCATTTGCTATTTAACAAGCACACTCACTGGACACTTCATTAGGTACACCTTGCTAGTGTGCACCCCGTTTTGCTTTCTTCGTGGCGTAGATTCAACACGGTGCTGGAAACATTCCTCAGAGATTTTGTCCATATTGACATTATTGCATCACACAGTTGTCGCAGATTTGTCAGATTTGTCAATTTCTACCACGTCACAAATGACCTCGATTGGATTGATGTCTAGTGACTGTGGGGGCCATTTGAGTACAGTGAATTCATTGTCATGTACAAGAAACCAGTTTGAGATGAAGGGAGCTCTGTGACATGACATGTTATCCTGCTGAAAAGAACCATTAGATGATGGGAACACTGTGGTCATAAAGGGATGGACGTGGTCATCAACAATACTCAAGTAGGCTGTGACATTTAAACAATGTTCAAAAAATTGTTTGTACCAAATTCTAACCCTACCATCTGAATGTCACAGCAGAAATCAACACTCATCAGACCGGGCAACGTTTTCCAATCTTCTATTGTCTAAATGTGGTGGACCCAGGCACGCTGGAAGCTGTTTCATGCGTGGGGGGCTGAGGGCTGGGTCGGCAAAAATTTGACGTCATTATATCGTGGCTGACGACAAGACATGACATTTCTCTGTGCTGTATACGTGTTGTAGCCATTAAAGAAAACATTTAGTTTCATATTTATGTTTAAATATTATAAGCTAATGTTATTTTTTGTTTTAATCTATGTTGATTATTAAAGTGAGCATGAGGCATGAGAAAGATATGATACATCATGAGATGCTCAATATGTCTGGAGACATATGGCAAGTCTGCATCGTCAACTTCATCTTTGCAGGGACACAGAAAACACCAGTTTATTAATCAACAATTAAATGTCTCCTTGCTATTTTTGACACATTCATAATCATTAATTTTGTCGGTTCTATGTGGCAAGTTTTATGCGTGCGGTCGTGCGCTTGAGTGCGGATATATTACATAAACGCTCATTGTCCTGTAGATAGCCTATTTCAGTAATTAATATAAAGGGGCAATTTGTCCACTAATGGCTTAAATGAACAACTAATAGTCAACTAGAAAAAAACTAGTCAGAGGCAGCCCTTATTCCACATATTTTCGATCCAGCAGGCCATTCTGCGTGGAGCGAGCGACCCTGAGCGGAATGAGCGAGCGGAGCGGAATATTCAGAAATGCGCTCTCGGAACAAAGCATGCCATATTCAAACATTATTTCATTTTCTCTGTAGCTTGAAGACTCACTACATTGGTCATTAAGAGCGTTAGTTGACACTGTCCATTGATGCCCACTTCATCAATCATCAATCACGGAAAACGAGAGGACAAGACACAAGTCAAGTAAAATTTAGATAACTGATCATTCGTTTATACACTGCCAATCATTTTAATCCCGTATCAAACACAGTATGTTGTCTATTTTAATTTACTTCTTTATTTCATGTTGTTAAGTACAATATTACGTTAGTCCATAGCCCCCAAACAGGGGGGTGCTGATGCTATGAGGAGGGGGGCTGCAGCCCCCGGAGCACCCCCCTTCCCGTGCTACTGGGTGGACCCCTGAATATTGTAGCCTCGGTCTCATGTTTGTATCTGACAGGAGTGGTACCCAGTGTGGTGTTCTGTTGCTGTAGCCCATCTGCTTCCATGTTTGATATCTTGTGCATTCAGAGATGCTCTTCCTTGGTTGTACCAAGTATTTATTTGAGTTACTTTTGCCTTTCTATCAGCTTGAACCAGTCTAGCCATTCACCTCTCCTCTGACCTCTGACATCATTTTCACCCAGAAAACTGTCACTCACTGGATATTTTCAATTTTTCTGACCATTCTCTGTAAAGCCTAGAAATGGTTGTGCAGGAAAATCCCAGTAGATCAGAACTTTCTGAAAAGTAACTTAAATGACCTCTCTACTCCATTCTGATGCTTGGTTTGAACTTCAGATTGTCTTGACCATGTCTACACCTCTGGCAAGCAAACATTTATTACACATTTATATTTAAGATATATTTTCAGTAATTTTTATAATATCGTGTCACCTCAAAAACTATTTGCACCATTCATGAAATTGAGCAAAATTGAAAGCAAAATATAAATCATAATAACACATGCCAATGTTTGGTTTAGTTTTAAATGTTCTTTAGGGTTGCCATTACTTAAAGAAATTTTTCATGTTTTAAAAATCATACTAACAAATTATAGTTTGGAAATAGATGTACAGTATATAGCTACACCTTAAAAAGATATTACTTTTTTTACATTTACTTTTGATCAATGTCATGAAGGGTGCCATTACTTCTTCATTTATTGAGTACTTATGGACGCTGCACCAACCTAGCCCACCATATGACGCATTTCAACCTGTCAAACTGCCCTCTACTGATGCCATGGAGGCAAAATGAGAGGGAAGAACTACTCACTGCAAATTCAAAATCAGACGGAGAGGAAAGTCCAATCATACTGTACCTACCTGCTCAATGAACTCCAGACAGTGTCTGATATAATTTAACATCTCATGAAAAAATTTACAATTCTAAAAAGACAGGATGTACCCTGATACCTCTCCCTTTTTAATAAATGTTTAACTGTACAAAGCACACTTGAGGTCCTTTTCCCGATTTTCTAAGATGGATTGCTACTGGTCTGGAATCTTTGGAATCCTCTCAGATGCCCTTGAGACTCTGTTTGACTCAGACTCATTGTTGATTGTACTGGTAATATCAGAGGTTCTGAACCCATTTGTTTTTTTGTCTTAACCTTTATTTTACCAGGTAAGTTCACTGAGAACAGCTTCTAATTTGCAGCAACAGCCTGGGGTGGAGTGGGGGGAGGGAAGGGGTTGAAAAAGCCAATTGAAAGCTGGGGATGATTAGGTTGCCATGTTGGTATTAAGGCCAGAAAATGTGTCATGAAGACCGGGGTTAACACCCCTACTCTTAGAATAGTGCCATGGGATCTTAGTGACAACAAAGATTTAAGACACCCGTTAAACATCCCATCCGAAAGACAGCACACTACTCATGGCAAATGTCCCCTTCAATGCCCTGGGGCAATTGAAGGGGACGCATAAGTAAGCATACCTGTAAGGGGCCTCACCCTGAAAATAATGATAGGTTAATTTAGTGAGATAATTTCAGTGATGGGAACAAAGTTAATGCAGTGGAGAGCATTGGTGTACTGTAACAATCCACCGCATTAAGGCAGAGATAAACTGCACCTCAGTCACATTGATAAAAAAGAGAATTAATTCTTGACAAGAGTAACAAACATAGGATGAGACTTAAATTTAAGATTTTGAGACATAATATAGTAATTAGAGTTTTATTTGAGTTCAGGCTCTAATGTCATTGTCATCTGCTTGGAGATTTTTAAGATAAACTGCAGTTATTACTGGTACTTTTTGATCTGTGGATGTCAAAAAAAATTGATTCTTCAGTGCAAAATTAGAAAAATGTGAACCAATGCTCTTAAATGTGTTAAACAGAGATAATTTGTGACTGGGATGAAGAAAAGAGAATTAAATAAGATCTCATCTTGACTTTTGCTTTTCTATGGAATGTACATCTACGTATGGTACGTTCTGTGCTCACATACGTCTAATCTTTCCCTTAGAGAAACAAGCTGGGGGTTGGGGAGGGATACATGCCAATGACGTTAGGGGTGGATAGATTCTGTAATGAGTGTTCACCTTCTTCACAGACAGAGGTGCGCAGGGGTGTAGATTTAGGGTGTGACGGGGGGTCTTGACCCCCCTAATATTAAGTTGACCCCCCCAGTATTTAACACAAATCCATGCCCTTGGAGGTGCCAAACCTCCTATCAATTAAAACACTGCTCTTCCAGGCAAAACTACGATGACAAAATAATTCGCGCTATCTGCCTAAATCCCCCTCATCGAAACAAACCCCCCCACCCCAAAACAGTCAACTTTTGCGCAACTCTCCCTGGGAAAGATAAATCCAGCGTAAGTCACACGTACTGTAATGCTCCCCACCAGAGACGCGGGTTCAATCCCAGTGTCCTCCCGTCCACCAGCCTGTCTCCCTTTTTGTTGCCTACTGTCTTAATAAATTGAAAGTACCTCCCCCAAAACAGATCCTGTACATACTACAAAGCAGGTTTGATTGAATTGAGCCCATTATGCCTGAAGGACATAAAATGCAATCTACCCATGAACCCAGCATGTATTTTGTTCGGTCATTGAGACATTATTGAAGAGATTACATTTTTATTTTAACAGAAACCATCTACTGCTATGAAAACACTGCTAATAGAAACACTACTGCAGCTGCAACATTCCAACCAGCTCTCTTTGCCTCAGCCTCAGATGTAAACACATCAATCAGAGAGAGAGAGAGAGAGAGATAGGGGAGAGAGGGGAGGAAATACACTGATTTCTTTCGTCTTCATTTAATGAGACATCGTTATTACACAAAAACAACACATTAACCCCCCAACACAATCACATTGCAGAGTAAACAACAACAGCATTATAATTATACATGATCTAGTTCCACATAGAAGCACCTTTCCAAGCCACCATACATCTGAAAACATCTCCACGTTGTTAGTCATTTGAACTAGAATGAAACCCTAAAACCCTCCCACTTAACAATAGCACCAGGAAACGAAGAGAGGGGAGAGAAAATTTAGAGATGAGAAGGAGACAGAGAGAAAGGAGATGATAAGAAGGTAACAGAGATAGATAGAGAGATGAGAAGTGGACAGGAAAGAAGAATGAAGGGGTCAAAATTTTAAAAAGAACAAGTAGCGTGAGACAAATATGCTGGAGTTGAAGACAGTATAGGCCTATCACGATAACAGATTTTGCTGGATGATATATTGTCCCAGAAATTATTGCGATAAACGATAAATTGTCATCTGAGACCATTTTCATCTAATATAATGATAATGGAATAATAATGCAGGTACATCTATTCAAAGATCAATAAACTTTTATTTCTAAAGAATATTTAATACTGGAACTGGAAAACATTTTAAATATCAACAATAAATGAACAAAACAACCAAAAACAATAAATGAAATGGACTCTCAGTCTCTGTTAACAAAAAATGCACTTGAAAAAAACCCAAACACAATCAAAAACAATAAATAAATGGAAATTAAAAAATACACACAACCAAACCAATAAAGTATTTTTGGTAGAGAGAGAGAGAGAGAGACGAGGAAAACAAACAAGCATGCAAATGGTAATAATTGCGTCCGTAAAAATTTTTGAGCTCATTTTTATTTATCATGCGATTAATTCCTTTCTTGCATATTGCGACAGGCCTTAGACAAAACAGCCTTTCTGTAATATGTACATTTACTCATACAAAGAATGTAATTTTGGTGAACTCTTGCTGCTAACGGTATAGACAACACTGGTAAAGAATAGTGAGGAAATGAAAAGGGTGAGTATGGATGAGAATATAGATGACAGCCTAAGAGCAGGATGGAAACAGAATGACAAAATGAGAGAAAGGACAGATTAAGAGATCTTGGCCAAAGGCATGTAAATTACAGATTATCTGCAGCGTCTAGCTCCTTGTAAAGCACGCTAAATAATTCAGAGGGCTATTAATGCATCTGTCTATATAGAATCACCTTCTTTCTCACACACACGCAAACACACACAAATGCGGGTGCCCATGCAAGAAAACACACACAATATCATTCACCGTTATTGCTTCATCTTTCATCTGTCCTCACTTTAAGCACTCTTTAGAGGTAACTGCCGTACTTATGACAAAACATAAAAACTGGACAAAACTGGTTACAGGACAATGTTCTGACAAACAAACAGAGTCAACCAACCAAACAACAACATTTGTAACAATGGTAGTCTAGTGAACCAAGTCTCCTTGCCTTGGTCATGAAAACTAGCGTTTGCTCCTTCAGAAACTGTAGAAGTGCTAGTTGCGAGGCTAACGTACAGTATGCTTGTGGCACATACTGTAGAGAACCCAGGTATTGAACCTCTGCTTAAATTCAACAGCCAATTCTGAAGTTCATAAAGTCCACATCCATGCCCATACATCAGAACACGCACTGGCCCCCTGTCCACAGAGGAAGTAGATGTTTCATCATAGCAATGTCAGCATTTCAATCAGAGTGTGTGAGCATAATTACCCATAATCCTTGTTGATGTGAGAATGAAGGTTTTGGGGCTTTCAGAGCTTAATTCAGTTAAAGCGAGGAGAGTGGTTACTTGGAAACTGGTTCGTCTACGTCCAGCAGATGCGCACACACAAAGCACACTCAAACACATTTTCCTGTCACTGAATATCCGGTGTGAATAAAGACTAATTATGGAGTTTGACATCCTGAATGGTGTTGACACTCTTCAGGCAGTAAACTTCTCTTAACTTCTCAAACTCTTGCTCCCTGGCTGTAGCTCTATGTCTTATTAATGAAGGGTGTTTGGTGCACTGTGCCCACGTGGTGATCGGAAGACACGTGTTGGCTAACAAGTCTCTAGGTCTTGTTCAAGTTTGCACATCATGCTATAGTGCATTGCCCGTGGGAATATACTGTACATTAATTCTATTTGGTTGCACCAAAATGCCTGTGTTATGAATGGAAGCCCAGTGTTATGCATGTCATTAGGTTAGTAGATTAATGATTCTCTACCAGGAGTCATCAGAAAGCTGTTCATTGGTTGGAGTGAAACACTGCTTCACAAAGCTTTAACCTGAGACCTGAGACCAATACAAAGAGGCAAGGCAAGCTTTGTAGTTTATTTTTATTTATATCTTTCACACATTATTGAGAGGAGGGAAGAGGGGAGAGGAGGGGAGAGGAGGGGAGAGGAGGGCAAGGATTAGGAATTTAAGAGACGGGAGAGCATGGTGTAATCACACAGTAATTTAAACAGCCGTTGCCAGACCTTGCTGATCAATAAGATCGATTGGTACAAACAACCTGCTAATTAAAACATTGTTTCATCCGGTTCTTCCAACAAGCTATGTGTGTCTGTGTGTGCATATTTCTTCTGTATATAAAAGTACACAATTAAGCAGTTTTTTTTAATGGTACAAGACTCTACAATGTAGTTCAGACAATGAGCCAAGTAGGAACAGGAGTCAACTCAATCAAATCTGCACCAGCTGACTTTACAAGACTAAACAAAACGTTACAAGACTCTACACTGTAGTTCAGACAATGAGCCAAGTAGGAACAGGACTCAACTCAATCAAATCACCACCAGCTGACATTACAAGACTCTAAACACAACGTTACAAGAATCTACACTGTAGTTCAGACAATGAGCCAAGTAGGAACAGGACTCAACTCAATCAAATCACCACCAGCTGACGTTACAAGACTCTAAACAAAAAAATACAAGACTCTACACTGTAGTTCCGACAATGAGCCAAGTAGGAACAGGAGTCAACTCAATCAAATCTGCACCAGCTGACTTTACAAGACTAAACAAAACGTTACAAGACTCTACACTGAAGTTCAGACAATGAGCCAAGTAGGAACAGGACTCAACTCAATCAAATCACCACCAGCTGACGTTACAAGACTCTAAACAAAACGTTACAAGACTCTACACTGTAGTTCAGACAATGAGCCAATTAGGAACAGGACTCAACTCAATCAAATCACCACCAGCTGACGTTACAAGACTCTAAACAAAACGTTACAAGACTCTACACTGTAGTTCAGACAATGAGCCAAGTAGGAACAGGACTCAACTCAATCAAATCTGCACTACTAGTTGTATTTCCAGTGTCAAATTAACTCTAAGGCTGGTCTTGGGGATTATTTAAGAACATACACACCTTTCTTTACACATTCAGTCATTTGAATTATATTTATTTTCTGATTAAGCTTTAGGCAGAAGTAAGAGAAAAATATGATTAAATACTGTTACGTGTTTAGTATGTGTGTGTGTGTGTGTGTGTGTGTGTGTGTGTGTGTGTGTGTGTGTGTGTGTGTGTGTGTGTGTGTGTGTGTGTGTGTGTGTGTGTGTGTGTGTGTGTGTGTGTGTGTGTGTGTGTGTGTGTGTGCCAATGCATGTTAATGAGAAGGCATAGTTGATCTAATTAAATTGATACAGGGTCATTCATATCCCATTCTACACCTTGTTGCAATTAAAAACTGTATCAGAGTAAGTTCCATCAAAGAGACATTCAATCCAACTGATAGTAATTAATAATAAAATGACACATTTTTTCTACTATTATTCCACTTGAGGGAATATTCATTGGTGTAGCTAGAGTTTATATTTACAAATATATTTTATATTAAAATTGCAACTGTATTCAATCTGTGTACATCTCACTTTCCCACTAATTTCTCACTATTCAATGTTTGTTCAAGATGGGTTAAACATCAACAGGATAATTGTCTGGTAATGAGATTGAACAGTCAAAGCTGGAGTTCAGCAAGTCCTCATTGAACAACATCCTTCTCCATCCCCTTTGCGCTAGAAAGCACAAACCTACAAAATGGTAGTGTCTCTCGTTCACTGGATCCCTAATATCAGGTTTCCAAAAAGATTCCTTGAATCCTGGAATCTTGAACAGGCATCTTATTTTGAACCAGACCTGGCAAGACTTCTGTCTGGACTAAATCAGCCCTGATTAAAAAGATAGGGTAACACTTTATTTTGAGAGTCCAAAAAGTGTATCTGTAGATGCTCTACAGATCATCTGCAGACTATCAACAACATTTTAACAAACTATCACTAACCCTAACTCTAATCCTAACCTTAACCATTCCCCTACTGTTAACCCTAACCTTAACCATTACCCTAAAACATATTCTAAACTTACCCCTACCCTTAAACTACACAATTAGTTGCATATCAACAAATAGATTGTTGATAGTTTGTTGATAGTCATATCATCAACAAACTATCTGTAGAGCACCTACAGATGGAATTTCGGACTCTCCAAATAAAGTGTAACCGCAGAAATACACATTCTCACACACAAACACATATTTCTTTTATCCCTGTTTGTTAGCCTTTCTCATTCACTGAGATAATCCATCCACCTCACAGGTGTGACATATCAAGATTATTAAACAGCATGATTAATACACAGGTGCACCTTGTTCTGGGCAGTAAATCCATTTGGCCTGACATCCGCAGAACATGTAACCATACCAACCTTGTACATCAATATCTAGATTCTTCACTTGACCAATCACCCAGGGAGCAGAATCTGAGTTTGCACAACCAATGGATGTCCTTCACAAATTGTCAGCTGTCAAGGTATTGTGGGGTGAATGTGGAGAGAGGGGGACACAGGCAGACAGGTGGCTTCGTAGTTGCTTATTTATTTATATTCGTCTGTTCTTTAGAGCACACGCAGGCTGGTCAAAACTCATATCTGCGCCGCCCTTCCGGACACCTTGGACCCCCTACAATTTGCATACCGCCCCAACAGATCTACAGATGATGCAATCGCACTGACGGCACACACCGCCCTCTCACATTTGGAAAAAGGGAACACATACGTGAGGATGCTGTTTGTGGACTACAGCTCAGCATTCAACACTATTGTTCCTGC
>JACXGM010020271.1:0-17927 GCA_016801145.1 Umbra pygmaea | reverse complement strand
TTCTGAGCAGTGTCTGAGTCTGTACCTAATAATGTCTTCATAATCTAAGCAGTGTCTGAGTCTGTACCTAATAATGTCTTCATAATCTGAGCAGTGTCTGAGTCTGTACCTAATAATGTTTTCATAATCTGAGCAGTGTCTAAATCTTTACCTAATAATACTTCATAATCTGAGCAGTGCCTGAGTCTGTACCTAATAATGTTTTCATAATCTGAGCAGTGTCTAAATCTGTACCTAATAATATTTTCATAATCTGCCCAGTGTTTTTGTGTCTTTACCTAATAATGTCTTCATAATTTGACCAGTGTTTTAGTATGTACCTAATAATATCTTCATAATCTGACCATAGTCTGAGTCTGTACCTAATATTGTCTTTATTATCTGACTGGTATTTTTGAGTCTGAACCTAAATATAGGTTCATTATTTCTGAGTCTGTACCTAATAATGTATTCATAATCTAATCAGTGTCTTAGATTGAATAAATTACGCACGCACGCACGCACGCACGCACGCACGCACGCACGCACGCACGCACGCACGCACGCACGCACACACACACACACACACACACACACACACACACACACACACACACACACACACACACACACACACACACACACACACACACACACACACACACACACACACACACACACATGACAGAAACACACAGGGAATTTGTTCCTGGACCTCAACTGCGCTCCTTTCCACACTTTCTATCATATTGTTTTACCTAAGACGGGAACCTTGTATTTCCCACAGGAAAACACTTCCCACACTCGGGGAGAATGGACATGTAGTCCTACCAACAGGTTGAAAAGATAAACAATTAACAGGATGCTCTGGAATACATCCTTGGTCAAGATAGCGATGAAGAGGACGAAAGATCTGAAAGTGAAGACGACTTTGAGATCAATTCAGACCATCATGATAAATGGTCAGATGATGAGCGTATTGTCCCACAGCCATCAACCCCAAGCAAGACATTCATTTAAAAAACTTTACAAATAGAGGCAGGTTCATGTGGCATAGTGGGATAAGTCGCCACCTTGTAGGACACGCTATGTCATGATAGTCAGTGGTTCGAGCCTGACTATGGCTTTTCTGACTTTCCCCGGAAGCTCTAGCATGAGGCAGCACAAATTGGCAAAGCATGCAGATCGGTGGCTGGAAATTCAGTTGTGAAAGCATAGTGGGTGAGTGTAATCATTTCCACGCATAAGGTGACTAAAGACTTCCGTGTTTGTTAAAAATCAGTCGGCTCTGTGACATGTGGTTGCAAAAAATGTATGAATAAATAAAGTGCCCTTCAGCATCCTGCATCTGTCCCAGGAGTTGCGGATCTGCGGACAAAGCAGGGTCAGGGGGAATTGGACTAGACCAATTTAGAGGGCAGAAAAATAGGAGGGGGAACCACAAAAAAAAACAAATGGAGAAATAGAATGGTCCCCATCGCTAAACATGCTGTGGACAACAGTATCAGCTGCAACAAAAATACAGCCCTGTGACAGGAAATGTGTCAAAACTTTTGAAAAAGTCTAAATAAAATAAGAATAAATAAACAAGTGTGTTGAATGTATAGTTTCTGTGAATGTACAGAAAAGACTCTGAAAATGATTTTTCAATGAAAAATGAAGTAAACCATGAACTGTAGGAGGCTAAAAACCTGATTACACAGAAAATGTATTAAATTCATAAAATTGAAAATGTTTATTTTTTTTGTAACTACTTTCGGATGGTTAAACATGCACTGGGTAAATTTGACCGAGGTCTATTATTGCTGGTATTTGCAGTTCAACAGTACAGGAGAGTAAAAGCTATCATCCACTACAAACTCCAAAAGTATTCTGTTACATCGATTCAGACGATCAGAAAATGCATTGCTCCCCTGAGAACATGGGGTAGTTGGCTTTGATCAGGACCACCAGTAAATTAAGCATTTTGCTGAATAAAATCTTAATTATCCACACTAATTTTACAAGCCTTACTGTGGTGAATGGAGAGAAATACTATACGCTGCATACTAATCTAATCCAGTTCCTCTAAACTCAGTCACAATATTGCACCAGTGGTTTGGCGGATCTCCTCAACAACAAGTTTTATAGTAAGCAGCTTGGATTGAGTCATATGTCTTTGTGTGTGTGTGTGTGTGTGTGTGTGTGTGTGTGTGTGTGTGTGTGTGTGTGTGTGTGTGTGTGTGTGTGTGTGTGTGTGTGTGTGTGTGTGTGTGTGTGTGTGTCTGAGAGATAGCAGCAAAGGATGCTTGTTATACACAGCTTTATTCTTTATTTGAGGATAATTTCATAATTTGGTACTAAAACAAATGTAATCTGTTATGTTGTAAAACTTAAACTATTGCATATTACAGTACAGATACAACAAAAATTATTGATCCTCTTAAAATAATACATCCATTTGAATGACTGGAGAAATAACACACCTTAGCTTTGAAAGTACAGATCTTGTATCGCCCAATGGAGCATTTCTTATGGCCATCTATACAGTTTACATTGTCTTTAATCCAACAGTATGGTGATGAGAAAAAAAGACTTATCATAAAAAATTAAATTGCTTTTCATCAAAAGATATGACATAATGTAACTGTTAATTGATATTACATTTTTTAAAGACAATGAAAAATATGTTTTTGTTCCAGCTTTATATACACATTATGCCTTACAACATTCAAGTAACGTAAAATGTCAACTGTTTCGGAAACAAAATGAAAATGTGATCAGTCAAATGACTTGCACATTTGTACATTTGTATCTATGAGCGCTATAACTAACTCGACAATGAGAAGTAACATCATCTACTGCCAAAGCCAAACTTCTCTGGCTGGAATACCAACTCATCAGTACTGCTCAACATGAATACAAAAAATATTGGTAAGTTGCCGAGGTGTTTGCGTTGCGATCATTTTTGAGAGCACACCCCATGATATAGGCGTATGGTACGTCAGTGTAGAAGCATGCCACACCCATTTTTAAAATTGAAAAACTACACTGCAACCTTGCGTTGGCTCTGTCTGTGAGTCTGGAGCAGCTGTTAGGGGAGGGGGCAGAAGTACTGGAGGACCAGCGGGCTGGCATATGCCCGCTTCTTCCCTGGACCCACGACTGTCGTAAATAATAATGTACTGTACATTGTATGTGTCTTCTCCCTCACATTATCAAAGTACTACCTATCAGCCTCTGCCTGCAGCCAGACGGCAGCTCCTGAATTGTGAATGTAAGTTAATTAACATATGAAACACACACAAACACGCAACACACACAATATACACTAGAGATAAATTAGGTCAGGCTTCGCAAATGTATACGTTTAAATCCCATCTAAAGCATATTTAAGCCCATGGATCTGGAGGCTGCATCAGCTGTGTGAAACAAGATGGGTAACAGACTGAGAGGGCGAGAGAGACAGACAGACAGACAGACAGACAGACAGACAGACAGACAGGCAGGCAGGCAGGCAGACAGACAGACAGACAGACAGACAGACAGACAGACAGACAGACAGACAGACAGACAGACAGACAGACAGACAGACAGACAGACAGACAGACAGACAGACAGAATGAGAAACAGAAACAGAAACAGACATGACTTCAGAAAGTGACTTTAAGAAAAGAAGGAGAGAAGGGATGTTGACTTCATCTCTGAATATTTAACACAGATATCCAGGCTGTATATCAGCAGAACATCTGTCTTATACAGGACCTTTCATCATTTCATTGGAAGATATTTCGTCATTTCATTGGAAGATAATGAGTGAAACTCATTTGACTGTCTGATTCAAGCTATGACTGTTGCTATCAATTGATGTAATTTCTTTCAGAGAATGTTTTATTAAATTGAGGTTTCATTTAATTTATTAAAACAAAACATAAATACTAAAAGCATATAAAATGTTGTGTTTCATATAACTAATAGTATTTGAATAATTCTTAAATAGCTTACCTAAAATATGTACAGTATGTGTTCACTGTAAAAAAATTATCCTTTGGAAAATAGGTAACAAATAGGTAACAAAATTATACACAATAGAATTGAGTAGATATCATTCAGTATTTTTTGTATTGTAGTCAAATTAAATGAACAAATCATTGCAATGGTATGTATCCTTTTTTTGAATAAATGCTGGCTGTTTTTTAGTCAATTACACAATACCCGGTATAGTATTTTACAGTGTTTGATAAACTCCTTTATTTGTAGGACAATGAACATGAACTATAGCAAAACGTAGCAAAACGTAGCAAAATGTAGCAAAACGTAACAAAACGTATACAGCCTTCAATGGGCTAACTTCTTAATTACTGGACTGCACACAGATCACCTTCTTCATTCCCAGTTCCCTCTCATCTACAGTTCTTTCTGTTTTCATACAACTGTTTTCTCTCTGTGTTCCTCCTGTGTCACATTGCATTACACATTCGCACTTCCACTGTTCTTTCGCTCTTTCATTCCATCCTTTGGTTAAGCCCATCTGTGCCTCGCTGCAGTAACACGGTCCTCATGAAAACAGAGTACTTTAATGTAACGCATATAAGTCACAGAGTGGCCAACCACAGCTTGCTCATTAACACTTATAAACACTCACTTAACACAATTAACTATCGTTAGCCCTGAGCGGAGACCCATCGGCCTGCCAATCCATCAGTGCGCCCTCCTAGTAACCAGACACCCAACAGCCCACTGGCTCACTCCCAAATGGCAAACTATTCCCTGACATTTGCAATACATACAACCAAAGATCTGGTCAAAGGCAGTGCACTATTTATACCTCAGTATAGTTGGCAGATCATCATCATCATAATCCAAAGAGTCAGGTTAATGGGGAAATATAACTTTAATGGTTGAACGTTGGCATAGATGAACTGATGCAGGAGCATTAATGGATGACACCATTTAATCAATCCAGAAACCCTAACACACTTTAATGGATAAACTTGTCTCAGCTCTTCCAGTCCTGTTTACATTATGACTTTGTTACCAAAGTAACTCCAATGAAAGATGTCCCTCTCCGGGTTGAAGGAAGGACAAAATTGATACAAATGTGTGAAGAACAATCAATTATATCAGTTCTACCTTTTGAGGTAGAAGTCCCTGATCTGGGAATTGAAGAACTAAGAGGTTGTTGGCTAAATCTCCATACTTGTACTTTGCCTTCTTGGGTTGACACCGATGCACACAAGCCAGTATTCAATCCATCCAGTGGCCTGGTCTTTCTGTGTGAGCTGGACTCTGACACACCCAGTCTGATGAGAGACTGCCAGGGAATCTCTTTAAAATGGAACCTCTGTTCACTGTTTGCTGAAATGTGAGGTAACATGTACCTGGTAACAGAACTTACTGTAGATGACCAGTGTCCGCGTCAAAGCTCCGGAACACAGTCCCACATGACATATACCATCAACATAGATCAAGAGAGTGGTGGGGGGATACAGCTAGAGACAGATTAATAAAAAGAGAGAGAGCGAGTCAGAGAGCAGGGAAAAGGCCTACGGCTAGAAATCTGTACTCAAGACTTTAGACGCAAATACTTCTGAAGGGACTTGACTGATTGGTGTTGATACTCAGGGGCTGAATGTAGTAATAACCGCGTTATGAAGTGAATGGTGTTGAGTGAGCAGCAGGCGGAGCTGCAGTGGACATGGCCAGGACCTCATAACTATCACATCACTACCAGGATCAGTGAGGCTGAGGGCCATTTCAAAGAGTTCAGCTGCAGTTTTACAGCTTTTACAGCCTCTCATTTAGGAGGCGGCGGAAGAGTGACAAGTCTATAGAGTGGAGGTTTAACACTCTGCAGGCCCTACTAAGGCAGGGAAGTGATCTGGGTCACTGCAGAGAGGTGGAAATACACATATTCATTAGCACTAGTGTGTTATTAGAGAATGTAAGGATCACGTCTGGGAGAATGTTTGTGTGTGTGTGGGTGTGTGTCTACATGGTGTCTGCGTAACACCATTTTCCAGTCAGAAAATATACGTTTGTCCAAGTCGCCAGAATATTGGGAATAGCCTTGAAAACCTGCCTGTAGGGAAAACAGTTTTTTTTCTAGTACCATCAGAAAGGCTTGCAGCTTGCAATCTGCTTTTGGAATCAAAGGTTCACCGATTCCATCCCAAGGATAGGCACTCATTTGTTGTAGGAACATATGGTCCTTAAAAGACTGTTGAGCAGTAGGGTCAACAGTGTCCTGTTCAGGTTCAGCATCTGTGTAGATGAGTACTGCACAGAAGCTATTTTGAATACATTTTCTTAGCACAAGAGTCATGAAGTTGTTTCACTGAATTCAGGGTGTGGTCTTTTGCCAAAATGAATTGGCAAAAGATTTGATAAGTGGATTTGTCGTGACAGCGACACTATGTTGTTTGGGCTTTCATGACAAAGGGTTAAGCATTTGTTGCAGTACTTGAACTTCGAATTTACAATTTTACATTATGATTTACACCGCAAGGTCCCGTCGTCCAGGCCATTCGACAAAAAAGCATGAAGACATATGGCAACGACACCACGTGGCTCACAGCAAACCCAGCCAGCCACATGCCATTGGCAAGTGTTAAAAGAGTTCTTCCGCTTACTTATAAGAAGGCATTGCACTATGTCACCTGTCAGAACTTGTGTTAATTAAAGCAAACGGCATTGTGGTTTTCCTGTCAGCACGAGGTCTCTACACAGGTGAATCCTAGTGGCACTTTCAACAAGATATGTGCCACAGGGTACTGTACTATGCCCTTCACTTTGTTGGTTGAGACCGAGTTTGGTTTTACTAGTAATAAAAACAGTGTGAGAAATAAGCACAAGCCACATTTCTACAGGTCTGGGCTTAAACTAAATACTACGAATGAAGGAGGAATGCCTGGATATAGTATGCTACAGAAAATGTTGACATGAGGGTGACATCAAAGCATCTGGAAGCTGCAATATAAAGTATGCTTGCTTATTTTCTGTAGCTATTGCTAGAGTTGACAGAAACAGGACGGGTAAGGGAAAACTCAAGAGAAAGTCAGTCCACATGTTTCTGATACAAGCAAGTTGAGGTATAATCCCACTTCAAATATCCAGTCAGTAGGCTACATGACAATTGGTAGGCTTCAGAGGGTGAGATAACCTTGTAAAGAAATCTCAGTTTCGTTCTCTTTCTCTTAAATAGATGCTTGGAATATGCTCTACCCACAAAGCCAAAGCACAACTGATCGACCACCTGTCAGATTTGCTTTTAATGATAATGACAGACATACTGTATATATCTCACACGTGTATGAACATTTGGTCACTGACAAAGTTAATTATCAGACCTTGAAATCCAACAGATGTTGGTGTTGCTGTCGTAGCTCTACAGTTTCATTGGACATTGGCATAAGGCATCCTTCTCATCTACTCCCGCAGGTTTACTGCCAAACATCTGAGGTGAAACCCAATATAAGCCAGTCACATAAATGTGAACACATGAACATACACAATGTCTGACCTAACCCACATTCTGGATCACATTCTTTTTTTTATTTATCAAGCTCACAGATTACCGCTTGGCGAGGCATTTAAAGGGGTTAGCTGTAGCGTTATGTTTGGTAGTTAGGATTAGGTTTCGATTTATTTTTTAGGAATGATGGAATGATGGAAGAAATGCAATGCTAATGAAAATGTGGTCCTCACAATGATAGAAAAACAAGCTCTGTGTATGTTTGCTCTGCAGTGGGATTGCCTGTAAAGGTTTTTGGCAACATGGGCACTATGTTTGCACTGTCAGCTCACTGGCCCAAAACCACCATGTAGGGCATGACAGCGTCCACTATCCTGGGTCCTCTGGTCCTACTTGGGCTGCCCTGTGGCCTGCCTGAGTCCAGCTGTTTATTTTTCAAAGGGAAGAATGTGCAAGTGGCCCGGTGCTAAACAGTGTGTTTTACAAAGCTAACTTTAATAAGATGGCCGATGACAGACAAGGAGGTTAAAGAGCCGTGTGTGGTGGAGGGACCAGGAGGGATGTGTGTGTGTGTGTGTTTGTCTGTGAATGTGCTTTTTGTGTGAGACCATATACCACCCAGTAAAGCCTTCATTAGGCCCCATATCTTTACACCACACCTGGCAGAAAAAGAGGTCCCTCACCCCCTCACCTTGGCTGCCTCTGTCCTCGCTGACCAGCCTAAACATCCACACAACTTATGCTGTCTCCATAGAAGTCCCAACAAAGAGATTCTAATACAAATAAACCAGATTTGAGACACACAGATGCCTTTTCTCTGTGTAACATTCAGCAGAATAACATTATACAGATGGAATGTTTCTAGAACAACAGAAGCCTTAAATCAGTACATACACTCTATAGCCAAAACAATGTGGACACCCCTAGTTATGGTGTAGGCAAAATGCATGGGATTGTTATTCAGGCTTTGGGCTAGGCCCCTTAGTTCCACTGAAGGGTCACTCTCTTAATGCTACAGGTTACAAAGACATTTTAGAAAATTGTGTGCCTCCAACTTTCTGGCAGTAGTTTGGGGAAGGCCCTTTCCTGTTCCAGCACATCTGTGCCTTTGTGCACAAAGCGGGGGCCATGAAGACACGGTTTGAAAAGTTTGGTGTGGAGGAACTCGAGTGGCCTGCACAGAGCCCTGACCTCAACTCCATAGGAAACCTTTGGGATGAATCGGACTGGCAATTGTGAGCTCGGCCTTCTTGTCCAACATAAGCTACTGACCCCATGCTCTTTTGACCGAATGGGCACAAATTCCCTCAGACACACTTGAAAACCCTGTGGAAAGCCTTCCCAAAAGAGTGGTGGCTGTTATAGCCACAAAGGGGGACCTACTCTATATTAATGCCTGTGGTTTTAGAATGGGATGTCCAAAAAACTCCTATGCGAGGGAAGGTCAGGTTGTCCACATAATTTTGGCTTTTTATGTGGGAGGAATTACACATTTGGCAACTATACAACCATGATTGGACAAAGAGTCTGTCTACACAAAACTTTATGGAAATTCCAAAAAGATATGAGCTAAAAGTGATCATGTTTGAAAATATTAATTAAATGCTGTTTTTAATTCAAAAATACCTAACTCATTATGGGACAAGTGCCAGTTTAGAAGGCAGTGTCATCTTCATACAGATCTTTCCTTTAAGCATTTTCTTAATATGGTGAAGTATAACATTTTGATTAATAGCTACACAAATTTTTTGAACGTGTCAATTCAATCAATATGGTAAAAAATTTAATAATCTCTGTGTTCCATGTGCATATAAAAATATGTTGCAAGTTGAGCAGTTTGGGGGTGTAAGGAGTAAAAATCAATTATTATTCAAGTTATTATGTGCTTTACCCAGATAAAACTCATATTGTGCCAAATACATGAGATACATTTGTTTCTAATATACCTGAATCTAGAGCAATCTGTTGTCAGACTAACTTGCTTTTCTACAAATCATATTTCTCTTAGGGACTGATTGTTTTTATGACATGGGGTATAAAGAGATTTAAGCCCCCCGAAAATAAGAAAATGGTTAACCCTACCCCAAGCAAAAAATATTTTTGCATCACCCTCCTCAAGCATTTGAAAAAAATCCATGACCCTTCCCATTCCAAATACTTGAGGAACTAGTGGAGTGTACAGCCAGGATATGGGAGAAGAGTTTAATCAGGGGATGATGGTTACCGTTGGGCAGGGGGTGATGGGATATCGAATGGATGGATTTAAAACATCGGTAAACTACGAATGTATGAAGGTCCAAATCCTATTCATTATCAAAACAGGATTAATATTTAATTGAAATGTCAAATATGCCAACAATATGTATACTTAAGATAATTATTATACTGTACATGTGTGAAGGTGACCATTTCTACGTGCTCAACACTACAAAAAAACTGTGTGACACACTGTAAACCCGAACAGTAAGCAGGACTCAAAAAATGTAAGGAAGCTGATTACCTCAAAATTTTTGAGTTCATGAAATTAACAGTCACTGTGTTTTGCCATCATTTAACTGTTTTGAGAACATTTCCAAACAAAATGTACGAAGGGAGACTGAAAAACATTACATTGATTAAGGGAGTCACCGTAAATCTATTATTTATTATGGGCAGTATTTTGTTTGTAAAGCTGCACACATTGTTATAGTAACTTTAAATGTTTAAGTTCTATGAACTCAAACAGAAAAGAATTGTTCCAGTGCACTTAAAATGTTTGAAGGTATTTTAAGTATTCTGAACTCAAAAGGAAGTACTTCAAGAACTCAAAACTTTTGAGGTAATAAGTTTCCTTAATTTTTTTGAGTCCTGCTTACTATTCGGGTTTACAGTGCATAATGGCATATCGTTGTTCTATATACAGTTACATTAGTTAAATAGTAAAGCTGTGAACAACATCTTTGTTACTGGGAAATACTCTGTGTACAAAAATCTATACTAGCAGATAAGGGATTAGCACTCACCACCTTCTGAATCACAGATGAGATTTACCCACTACACCATTAACATGCATTTCAGTTTCAACTTCATTATACATTTTTTTATGATAAAGAAAAAAGTTATTTTCAGCAAGTAATTCTAAATGGCTGACAGATATTGAAATGTAATTGATTATAAAATGACACCACCCTCCCCTGGACAAAATAAAAAATACTAAACCCTCCTTAAGACAAAAAATAATAACACATGACCCTACCCCATTTCCCTCTGTCTCCTTGTATTAAATTCCAATCACTCCCTCATGATTAAGATTCCATCATGTAGTCCGGGAGTACAATCCATGTAATGCCAGCAGCTCAAACAAGAACATTCTAGAAAGAATTCCCTAGACTTAGTTGGTGATTCAGGTCATTAGTAATGTTTACAGGGTTCACATCCAACTGGAATGTGAGGCTTATAGCAGTGGGATTCTATCTGTTTTATTCTGACAGTCAAATGTAACCTAGTCCTGTGCCTGTCTATATAGGCTGGTGTCACAGTCTTCTCTCCCATCCGACCAGGTTCTATAGCTGGGATAGGAGAGTCCTAGCTCCCCCTATCTCTCCAGGGATGAACATGGACTCTGCTATCCTCATCTCCAAAGTGAGCCATAGCATTGTGATGTATCACGCAGCAAGTGGTCAAAACTCTGACTTCACACACAAACACACATTTACAAAAACACACACACAGAAACCAAGTGTAACAAACGTAGACTTCCAGGAGGTTGGCGGGTGGCTAGACTGTGTCCCTTAACCCAGATACTACAGCTGTTCAAATAGTTATAATGCAAAATAAGATGTCTTTCCATATAGAGATGTCTATTAAACCACTCCTCATGCCCATCTACCTCAGGCTACACATGGCTTTTATCAGCATAGGCAACGCAGTCTTATGTGTGTTGTGTGTGCTAGCGCGCCAGCGAGATCTATGTCATTTTGACATCAAATTTGCATGCGACAGGTTGGCAATAACGGGTATACCAAGCCCTTTTGACTCCGGGCCCTATGCTGTGTCACACAACACAAACACACTTAAACAAAAACACAAACAGAAATGTTATATTCTGTATTTCTGCCCGCATACATTTCAACATCTTCTACAGTGTCTGTAATAAATGACAATAAGGGGTATACAAAGAAGCCCTTCTACACACAACAAGGCTGCCCATGACCTCTGACAGAGCAGTACCTCACTAGCTGCTTGACCTTTGACTTGTATATGTCTGCCACTTGAAGACCATGTCTTTCAGAGGACTGGAACATGGCTCTTACTCTTGCATATCAGTGATGTAAGTTAGCGCTGATAACCAAGACTGATCAAGTGTAATATGAAGGTCTGATATTTAAGCAGCTTGTCAGCAAATGCACACAGAGAAATGTAGAAGCCTGAGCAGGGACTGGGGCAGCGTTAAGTTACAGGTGGGTAGCACGGGTGCTAAAGAGAGAGAGGCTCCGCTTACAGCACCGTGCAGAGAGTAAGAGCTGCCTGTCGGCGTCTCAAAGAACCAGGGACAAATGGACAAGCATATACAGGAGAAACAGGGACAAACAGAAACACAGGAGGCCTCAGATATGAACACACACAACGATTCTTCTTTTACTGACTTTAGTGGGACAAAAATATAGTTCCATTCAAAAATAATATTTTCCATTATCCCTGACCTAAACCAGACCTTACTCCTAACTCTAAACTCTAATCCTAACACTTGACATTACGCTTCCCTTAGCAGAAAATTGCCTTTTTTTACATTTGAGGACAAGCCAAATAGCTTAATTCCTCCAAAAATAATGCTGTTTACCACAAACCAAGTAAAACATTTTCAAGTATACATTGACAAACACATATTGTCATCATATTAGACTGTGTGGTCTCTGTGAATAGACTTAGAATACAGATAAGACGTAACAAAAAAAATGTGCTAATTGAAGAAAATCACCAACACTCATGCTAATTGCCTGACATTCATCTGGAATAAACACTTTGGGGGGAAAAGTGCCAACAGACTTTTTGGTTGCATTTATGACTTGTATTTAACTGAAAAATTTACAAACACATTGCTTTAAGGGTAATTGAATGAAAAAAAAGATGTTTAAAAAGATTTCAGAATAGCTGTGGTTATTGCGAAACTGGCGATTACACGATTACACAGTGCTTTTGTACAATGATGTAACTAGGCACATTAAACCCATGAGTAAATAACTTTTAGGATGGAAATGGCTATTTCAATGCATGCACATTAATTTTCCAAGAACATGTCAAAATATAACTGTCAAATATTATTCTCCATTCTGTACAGGCAATGCACCGATGCATAGTAAGTCAAATATTACAAACACAAATTTTATAACGTTCGTTTTTTTTAATTAACAACATATATGCCTCCAACTACAGATTAAAACAACTGTTGGTCCTACGACCAGTCAGGGGAATCGTTTGGCATAAGTAAACCTGGATGTATGCTAAAATACTTCTGAGATATTGGTATGTGAACAATTTCACCTGTCCTGGAAGCTTTGCAAAGCTTTAACCAGGCACAGTAGAAACTGGTCACAAGAGGCTGAGACCAGCTGCCACCATGGAGATGTTCAGCTGTGGTCGAATATTTCTCAAAGTAGATATCTGGGGGCCGGGAACATAATTACATGAATTGTTAAAAAAAGATCTGGAAACCTCTGACCACAATAAAAAATATCCTATTTGAAACCAATCACACAATGCATTTTATTTTACCTATTCATATATTTTTTAATGGAAATTTGCTGCATCTATTCATTTTTCTTACATTGGAAATCACTGCCTCTCGCAAACACACAGTTTAAGTCCCGGGCTTTTGTTTCCATGGTGAATTAGAACTCCACGGCAGGTTAAGAAAAGGAAAAGCTTGTGTCGATGATTAGATAAGAAACAATAGCAACATCAAGGGAATAAAGGTCATACTCACTTATGCTCACACTTCATCAAACTGGACAGCAAATCCTACAGTAGAGAAAGCATATCTCTGGAAACAGAGAAGCCGGCCAGCAGTCCGCATAACTCACCACCGGAGCGGTGGGACAACTGGTTGTGTTTGTGTGTTCATCTGTGTCCGTCCATATGTTTGTGTTTTTGTTTGTGTGTATGCCTGTCAGCGTGAATGCCTAAACATGTTTTGTAAGGCAGTGTTTGTTCATGTGTAATGCACACCACACAACAAACGTGGCCAAACTTGGCACACTGCTGCGTCTATTAATGTTAGCAGGTCCACTGGCACCAAGCATTGGTGTTCATCTTGCCCTGTACAACCCAGACACACAGACTCATCTCAGGAGATTTATCACACTGTCCCCCTGAGCCCCTCTCCCAGTCTGGATCTACAGGCTTCTGCGCGCTAATCTGTTACAAATAAATCCATTCGCTGAATACACACGTGTGGAAAACTTGGGTTGCTGTCGTCCACTGTGATTAGCAACTTATTAACATACACGTTTTTGAATCCTCTTTACAAGCACACTTGTGTAAAAAGGTCCAGAGAGTGAGAATATCGGAGGGTGTTATGGATGTGTACGCTATGTGCTCTGTGCATGGAGACGTTGATTTTAAAAGTGAGTGAGTGAAAGAGATATATCGTACCTGGAGGACAGGAACACTCTTGCGGGGTATCCCTCACTGTGCGCAGTTTTGGGATCACTTGACTCAGTCTCTGTGGATGATATGGACATCTGATATATACAGTAGATATTATATGTAAATGATAGATATGTAAATGACAGAATAGATAGACAATAGATAAGAGGGGAAAGGTGTGGGAACAACATATCACAATTACGCCATGCATGGGCTGAGAAAAATGTACATACAAGTATATAAATCCTAAATATTAGTTGATGTAAAAACATATATCAAAGTTTTAGGGAATACTGAAGTCCTTGGGGAAAATGTTGGGATTAACATCAACTAGAAGTAATAAACTCCTTGTTTTGACTCAAGCCAGTTTTCCATTGATACTTTTGAGATTTTGTTTAACAACTGCTAGGCAACGAAACACGTGTAGAATATTAGGGTTTATAATAGGTACTAAACTGGGGATAAATTACCTTAAATTTTGCTATATGATTCAGAGGACTGAACCCCAAAAAGGTAACATGAGTCTGTAAATAATATACAAGCTTTAGCCTAAATCACTCGCCTGTCATTCATCAAATAACTTATACGGAAGAAATCGTTCACACATTGGTACTTTCATCTTAACCGTCCGTCGTTCTAAATCATCCTCTCCAACCGTCATGATTCTGGCATTACGCGCAACATTACGCACGGCATTTCCTCTGACCTAAATGTATGTAGCCCCAAGCATGGAGCGAATTACTGGAAATCATGAGAAGAACAACGTTCACTGTCATATTCTAACTGTCCAAAAAACCACAGTGTGTTACTTACCTCTTGCAAAAGCGTCTCAAAAGAACTCCTCAGCGCAGGTAGTACAGTCCCATCCTCGCGCGTGAAGATGCTTTCGGGCGGGTTGAACACCGTGTTTTTCTCCATCTCCAGCACATGCAGTCGGCTCTCTAGCCGATATGTCTTGAAGCTCATGAGCAGGCACATGGCTATTGAGCTCACCGACAACATCAAACACAACACGGTAGGTAAACCTACCAGACATCGCAGGAGAAGAGACTTCGGCGCGCATGGACGTAGCGATCCCTTGCTCCCTCCGTTAGGTTGATCTCGCATTGAATCCATAACTTTAAATCCTTGTTAGAAATAAATGATCTAGAGAAATGTATTGACCGAGAAAATGTGCAAATGTATTAGCTAAAACGTCCCAAATGGTATTAGGCTGCTGCTTCACATTCAAATCAACCCCACACAGCAATCGTTTCAAAGCATTGACCTAAATTAGCGGTGGAACAAGAGGCTCAAATGCTGAGCGCGTTGCGCGCGACTTGTAGCCTATATGGAATACCCAGATGGGAGCAATCAACAGGAACAGAAAAGTTAGTCGCGTTCGTTCTCGATCACCGTTTTTTTCCTCTGATGTGAATGGATGTGATTGGGAATCAGATATACTGCATTCAAATGTCTTTCAAAAAAGTTGCATTTTCCGCCACTTGATATGTGCCCGCCCTGAGGACCTCGTGTGAATGGAGATGGATATACGTGATTGAAAACTTCACTGAAAGTTAAACCGATATGAAGGAGCAGAATAGATATAATAGTTGCCTGGCTACACAGACTCCCTCAGCTGAACGCATCGCCACGCCCACTGAACGTGTAGCAGAATATTTAATTTCGGAGAAATGTCCTATAGAGCAAGTTTTATATTGGCAATGATCATTGAATTAGTTTGAGTTGACAATTTTTAAACTGTATTTTAGCTTTGATTTCAATTTGGTCATACATTTTCTGTTAAACTCCCAGCTTGACGAATACAAATTTACTTTTTAATCTTAGGATAAACTGGTATATTAACTACATTCTCACTGGACTTGAGAATAGCCTACTTAGGCATAGACTTCAACTTCTCGAACGACATAACGACCATAAGTAGCAGCTTGCCTGATGTGGCTGTTGGACTTCGGCAGGTTTGTCTTTGTGAAGGACACATGAATCAAGCCACGTACAAGGTTGTCCTGGAAGAAAACTTGCTTCCTTACTCTGACAATTAAATGTTCCCCAACCCCGATGACTTTTTTTCCCAGCAGGACAATGCTCCATGCCACACAGTCAATCAATGTGTGGATGGCGGACCACCAGACCAAGAACTTGTCCAGAATTTCTGCCAGGATTGTCACCCAATATTAATGTGGAAGACCGATGGAGAGCATGACAAAACGATGAAAAATGTGATTGAATATCAGGGTTATTCCACTGATTTCTGAACTCCTCCTATGTTAACACATTTATATTGTATTATTTAAAAATAAATATTAACTTATTTTTTTGATTTGAGGTCTAACAACATGTTTTATTCTTTTGGCCAGTTGTCATCTTCTGCAAATAACTCAATCAAATTTATTTATAAAGCCCTTTTTACAACAGCAGTGCTTTGACAGACACCCAACCTGAGACCCCCAAGAGCAAGCAACACAAGTGATGCACAGTGGCTAGGAAAAATTCCCTAGTAGGTGGGACCCAGGACGAAATCTAGAGAGGCCAGACTAACTGCTCTGAATGACAATATATTTAGGATATTTGGAGTTTGGGATAAATGTTGTCAGTAGTTTATGAAATAAAATTAAAAACGTTAATTTTACCCAAACACAAAACCAAAGAAAACGTAGGCTTAATTAGCCTACTTTGTTGAATGTAAAATTAACATATTCCGAGGAATTGGGAATTATTCAAGAATAAGTTGACAAATATTAATTAAGTCAAAACATTGATGATGAATCTTTAGATTTCCCTATACTAACCCAACGACATTTTGTGTTGACTTCACATTAATATTATTTGAAAACTCAAACTGACGTGGGATGTTGATAATTTATTAGGCACGTCAGAGCTCTTATTTCGCTGAAGGGTGTCTTTTAGTGTTAGCACTGGGACATTTTAGTAGATGAAGGATGAAGTTGTCCATTATTTTCTCATTAGAAATACATTAGTGTCCAATTCAACTGGCATCCTCCGACTCTACCGAGACATAGGCTAGATAGATACAACAGTTGTATAAAATAAACATTTCTGCAGTAAGTATCATTTGACTCGCATTTTCTCCAGCATCTGTTCCTCCAATTTAGCGTTGAAATGAGGTAGAGATGTTATGAACAACTAAAACAATAAGCTACATCGATTTTAAAATACCCAAATAAATAACATTCAAAAGTATAGTTTGTTGCTGAAAAATCCATGCCCCGCTATTCAAACATATTTGAATGGAACTTGATAGAACTATACATTTAAATTAAATGGCATAGGCATTTTACTGACATAGCTAGTAGCATCGCTATTATCACAGCACACCGTTATTGTTTCTATATATTTCAACTGGCCACCAAAGGAACCTAATCAAACTAATCCAAATCAAATGTGTTATGCATATAAATCTTTCAATCAAATTATCTTGGGTGTAGGCTAAAATATAGTAACCCTCTTCTTTATCCTTAAACCTACATTGTTCGAATGATGCGGACTTATACCATTTAAACCGGCTACCGTATGTATCTAACATCATTAGAACGTGTAACAAGTAAAACTTTCAGTGAAAATAATTTAATGTTTGGGCGGCTGTAAAGATTGCGCCACAAGCCAACGTTAGGTAGAAGCTCTCTACTGCCATCTAGTGCGCATCATATCTGATGTCTTTAGCCGCTTTCCGACCAAGTAGTTACAGGAACGTAGTTATAGGAACAGTCCACTTCTAAACAGTTCTACTAACTACTCTCCCCAAAAACAGGTTTTGCTATTTGCATTCGCACTGGTCAAGTGGCCATAGGAACTGGTAGGAGGGATAAGGGAGTGACGCAAGCACCGCAATAGGCTTTTATAGCGTTGTCAC
>JACXGM010020270.1:0-17902 GCA_016801145.1 Umbra pygmaea | reverse complement strand
CCTCTCCCCCTCCTCTCCCTCCCTTACCCCAGGTCGTTGCTGCAAATGAGAAAGTGTTCTCAGTCAACTTGCCTGGTAGAATAACGGTAAAACTAAAAAGCAATAATCGGCAGATTAATCGGTATCGGCTTTTTTGGTTTTCCAATAATCGGTAATCGTATCGGCCTTAGAAAAATAATAATCGGTCGACCTCTACTTGCCAGGCATGCCTAGCTTTACTTTCCCGAAAAAAAATATATTTTGGATAAATTAGGATTTTTTTCTAATCTCTGAACTGAATGCGATTTACCTCTCATTCAGAGTTAGCTTCAGGGCTTTTGTGGTCAAGGGCTTATTATTAGAAAATAACTTTTCAGTTTTTGTTTAAACAGTCATTTCCTCACAGAAGGTGTGATATAATACTTAACCGTGTATGTGGCTTCCTCAAGGCTGATCTCATGATTTAACACTTCCCGATCTGTACAAACTAAACAGCCCTTTAGAGACAACCGCATTATCTTCCCACTTTTTCAGCAGCTTCTTAGCCATGCCCTTTCTCTGCAAATTTGTGCGGTAGGCAGGGATCAGGTTAATCACATTATGGTCTGCAATACTAAGAGGAGTTTTTTGTATGCTTTATATGCATTCCTTACATTTCCATAACAGAGGTCAATTGTTCTATCGCCCCTGGTGGCACATGTAACATACTGTTGGTAGGTTGGGAGTGACTTGTTTAGCCTACAGCCATTAAAATCCCCATATATGAAAACAGGAGTCTAGAGATGCACATTCGATCTGATGAATGGACACAGCTATTGCCTCTGACGCCTGTGTGACATTACCAGAAGGAGGGATGTAAGAAAGTACCAGAGCCAGCTGAGGAGGTACTTTGGTCTGAACGACACAACATGCATTTCTAATTCAGGTGTGCAGCAGGAGTCTTTAACAACAGCATTTCTGCTTCAGTCTTTATTAACATAAACACATATTCCACCCACATGACTCTTCTGGCTACTCATAGTATCCCGATCCAATCTGAGCGGATTACGAAATCCGTCCAGAAAGAGCTCAGTCTGCTATTGTATCATTAAGCCAGGTTTCCATGAGGCAGCTCAAACTAGCCTCTTTATACGCCCACTGTAATTAAATGTTTGCCTGTAGTTCATCCAGTTTATTGCGTAAAGAACAGACATTGACGAGCATGATAGATGGGAGTGGCATCACTTCTGTGTGCCGGTGAGTCTCTCCTTATTCTCTGCCTCACTCCACCTCTCCTGTCCTGCTTTGTCATCTGGGTTTTCCTCCTGCGCTGATCGCAGCCCGGTCCTCTTTGTCTTGGTGTCAGTTCTCCACAGTTGACAAAGTTTGGCGCTGGGTAATCCATATACTGCAGAAGCAGCAGATCATCCTGGTTACAACACAAACTTTCAGTATGGTGTCTCTCAGATACTGCCATTTGCACGCCGACTGTCCAGGAAAGCAGCAACAACAGAACCTGCCTCAACGCCATAAAATATGTGCTCTACAAACTTCAGTCTCGCTATGATCTTACGTCCAGCAGTGAAAAACATTCATTCGTTGCTCATTCGACCGCATGGTCAGAAATACACTTAATAACTAAAAAAACTTTTACACACGCGAAGACGCTCCCCACCATTTGCCATTAGAGTGCCTGACCTCACAGCAGTGTTACTTACTAGGTAAGAAGTTACCTGAGGAGCATTCCTTGCAGTTTTACCGAGATCGATAATGGGCTCACCTAAGAAGCTTGGACAATGCCATTTGTGTTTTTTCTTTTTTTGTTAGCATATACTTCCATCTTCGTTGGGAACATTCATCACAAGGGATAATTTAAAAACACCGACAAATTCAAAATGGAGATGGCTTTTAAAGTTCTGACCATGCTCTCCTAGAGGCCATTATTTGACAGATATGGAGCTTTAATCCCAGTGCAACTTGTTTTGTAAAGAACATCTTGTGGCCTGCTTTGGTCTAGTGTTCTCTAAGCCACTGCCTCCACAAAACATGCAATTTTTCGAACACACTTTTCTTTATATTTCCTCTCCATTGAAATGGAAATAATGTAGAAACCAAAATTGACAAAGACCTTGCCTCATTTATCATGTATATGTATGTCTGTCTGTTTCCAGTTCAGAGAGATAACAGTGGAGCAGATAATTTCACCATTACCAGTCAGTCTGAATATGGAGGTAAGAACAATATGCTTATACTTTTACATTGTCTTGAGTGTGTCTACAGTTGTATAATTGTTTTGTCTGTTCTCCATGTCTATTAAAATGTCTGTTTCCCAGGTCCGTCCAGTGAGAGTGACCAAATCTCCCTGGCTGTAGACACAGACTCTCTTGCCGAGCTGGATAATGGCATGGCCTCAGGCCGCAGTTCACCCAACCAGCCACTGGGGTGCTCTACCTCAATCGGCAGCACACACAGCAGCCCTTGTCTGCCACACCTGCAAGACTTTCACCTTGAGCAGCACACTTCAACACCAGTTCCTGGTTCCCAAGCATCAGACCCCGAGATTAGTCGAGCCAGCAGGACAGGGTTATTCCCCTCCAGTTTAAGGCGAAGTAACACTAATACTAGAGAAACTAATAGAGATTACTTTGACAGAGCCAGCGAACACATTCGATTGGCTGTGCAGAAGGAAACTGAGCAGGACTACCAATCAGCATTTTTTTACTACAGGAGTGGGGTGGATTTGCTTCTTCAAGGCGTTCAAGGTAGGCAACCGTGCTGTCAGTAATGACTGTATTACGTAAACATCCCAGTGTTTTGCTGCTGTTGGCCGAATGTTGTTCGGGGGGCTGTGCTTTACATACAGTCATGGTCAAATGTTCTAAGGATGTCACAAGTATTGGTCTCCACAAAGTTTTCTGCTTCTTTGTGCTTCAAGTATAATTACAAGCATTCCATAAGTGTCAAAAACTTTTTTCAAGACCTCTGCAATCTGCCCTGGCATGCTATCAATTATAACTTCTGGGCCACATCCTGACTATTGTCAGCCCATTCTTGCATGATCAATGCTTGGAGTTTGTCAGAATGTGTGTGTTTGATGTGAGTCAGATGGTGGCGAAAAGAGAGAAGAACATTAGGCTACATTCTGACTCCTCGGGCAAGAGAATAACTCTGTAGTTAAAGATGAAATCCCATGCTTCTCAGTTACTGCTTTTGTTATATTTATTTGTTGTCAAATTTGTGTGTTGATTTTGAAACCAGATATATTTATCAAGTGCTTCTGGAAACATTGGATACGTTTGATATCTGTGCCTTTACTTTTGTTGTGCAGCACCAAATCTGATTGGTGCTGGTTAATAAAGGACAACTATCAAAATGCCCTGACTAAATGTTTTTTTGTTGTCAAAACCCAAGGGTTTGTTTTACAATACAGATTTAATGGGCAAAGTTGTATTAAATACAAATCATTCTATGCCTATTATTAAAATATGTTTATTGCATAAATAGCCTAAATATGACTGTATAAAAATTAATAAAATAACAACCAAAGGTAGCGTATATTCAGTTCTCACCATGTCTATAACCTGAACTATAAACATATTGTTTTATCAGTCAAACATCTGTTATGTTTTTCTCCTAACCTCCTTAGTATTCTTGTTAATTCAGGGCTTTGGGTTTCTACTGTATTTATTTACTGTCATTAATTGGACAGATTCATCCATTTCAGATGGCAGAGAAGAGATGAGTACCAAGTGTGGGACTATTACAGTGAAGTAGAACCAGGGAAAGTCACATGTATTTTATTTGTGACAACTTTAAGCATGTCATTTTTTCCCCCTAAAACAAATCATAGTAATCGGTCGATTACTTGGTATTGGTTTTTTGGTCTTTGAATAATCGTTAACTGTTGAAAAATCATAATTGATTAACCTCTAATGATGGCAGCTGATCGTTTTGTGGCAGGGTTGAAATGCAGTGAAAATGTTTTTTTTGGGGGGGGGGATTAAGTTCATTTTCATGGCAAAGGGACTTTGCAATTCATTACAGTCATCTGATCACCCTTCATGACATTTTGGAGTATATGCAAATTGCCATCATCAATACTGAGGCAGCAAACTTTGTGGAAATGAGTATTTGTCACATTCTTAAAAATGTTGACCATGACTGTACATATTAAAGAGTAAATGTACATAATTTATATTAGGGCTGCATGATTATGACCAAAATAATTATCACGATTATTTTGATCAATATTGAGACCACGATAAATTTTCATGATTATTTGTTGATTTCAACTAAAACAAACTTTACTGTCACAGGCTCATTATAACTGCTTTTTAGGTTTTCCTGCACCACTTTGCAGTCAAGGCGGCCGCCTAGACAACAGACGTCTTGTCGCCTTAACTACGCAGTCCCAAAATATTAAATCTGACGTGTGTTGTGTCCGAAACACCTAGCAAATATGAAGTGTGATGCGTCCGAACAGCGCCATCTGGTGGTGTATTAATGCCATTGCGCTCAGTCACCAGCATCCATAAGCAGTCAATCTAGATACCTTTGCACATTTCATCTATGATGCTCTGCCCCCCCTGAGAGAAGAATGCCACCTTACTTAACTAACCCATTTTCTGGGGGAAATCCTGACTTTCACATCCATAAATAAAAATGGATAATGCATATTGTCAAGCCCCCAGGACTCCTGGACCAGTGTGCAATGTTTGGGGGCCATACAAACCAGTCAACACTGCTGCACCCATTTCTGACTATATTTCTATACGTATATAGCAATTTTTCACTTCCAGAAATTGTTGGTGTTGTTTGTGCAGGATGATGTCCTACATCATTGCAGAGTTGTTATTTTGTCATTTTCGTTTCCTACTTCCTGTCTGTAATGTGTTTAGTAAAATAAAAAACAGTCTAAAAAACATGACCGGTTTTGAGGCGCCATAGCTCCGGCTCTGTTTAACCCACAGGGAAGATCTACCACTCATTCTTTTCGTCAGATCTTAAACCATGTGCTCGCCCCTTGTTATCCCACAAATCTGTACAAGGAACCTGCTAAACCAAGATGTAGTTACTAGCATGTAGGAGATAATTGTGCTTGACGCTCTAGATATCTTCAATATCGCTCGATCACGCAAATTTAAATGTGGAAAGCCACAATCGTGATAGTGATTAACGTTCTATTAATTGTGCAGCCCTAATTTATATACTACAAATGTGCATTAGAATGCAAAAAGATGTGCTCTGTATAATTATAACTTTCCTAGGTTGTTGGCACTGTCATCTGAACCCTGTTTACTCCTGAAACTGTGCAGAACATTCAATGCTTAAACATTTCATGGATGTTCACTGGATGAGTCTTACTAACCCCTTTTGTGTATTGAAACT
Source organism: Umbra pygmaea (assembly GCA_016801145.1). Lineage (NCBI taxonomy): Eukaryota > Metazoa > Chordata > Actinopteri > Esociformes > Umbridae > Umbra > Umbra pygmaea. The sequence continues at coordinate 12,556 of JACXGM010020270.1, read as the reverse complement.
TGTTGTTTGGAATAATGTTGTTTTGATATTGTTTGGTTTCTTGTCACAACATGCAGATTTAACTCCATAATTGCTCTACTTAGGATTTTCTAATCTTATCGTTATTTTGGATTTGTAATCATCATTTGTAACCATATCAACCATTATTATCAATAATGCCTTATTGCAGGATTCTGCGTATTTTACGCAGAAAAATAAATGAAAACGCAGACATTTTTTTGCATTGCATTCTGAAAACACGTGTATTGGCCATGAGATTCCATTTAAATTTGCAAGAGATAGCAGAATCGTCTGATCCTGCAAATCTAACATACTCTACCCTCTTCATTTCTGTACTGTGCGTGGTCTGTGTGTACTGTACCAATTTAGCTGTCAGGGAAGACACACATGGGTCAATTGTTTTGCTATTGTTTCAAATCTACCATATGTTGTTGAATCTGCTTAATCTCTTAAGCATCGGGCTCTGATTGTGAAATTCTGCCTGAAAAACATACCCAAAGTTAACCTCTTGCTACACTGGACCTGAAGCAAGGAGAAACATATGCTTGATATTTTTTGAAAGGAAATACTTTTAAATTTGTGGATATGTAAAAATAATTTAGGTTAAGTTTACACAGTGAATCTGGCACAAGATTGTTCTACATCATCTTTCAAATGCAAATAAAAAGCCATATATTGAGAATGGATGCTGAAAACACTTTTAATCATGTCCCCCAAGGTAGGGCAACATGTGTCTAAAATCCTAGAATGATAAGAGTCAACAGCTAAGGAGCTATTGACTATTTTGTAAAAGGACCCCAAGTGTCCTGCACGTTTGTGCCCAAGTGTCCCCAAGTATCCACATTAATCATTTTCATGTTAATAAATCAAAAAAATTATATGGTTACAAAAAAGTTTATATTCTTACAGAACACACACATTCATACAAATGGCATGATATGGTTACAAAAAATGGCCACTTCATACATGGACCCATCTCCTCCGTGCGTGGAGAGGTTATAGTCAACCATCCATTTTGTGTCACTTTCTCGGGTATGTGTGCTTGTAATTTATGTAGCTTTTGGCGCACAAGAATCAACAAAACATTCCTGAAAAGCCCAGCTCATTGGCTGTCTACCTAGGTTGAATTCAGATGTTCGGTTATGACTTGATAGATTTACTGTCAAAAGATGTGAAAGATGCAGCCTATGTATTTATGCTTTCCAGTAGTGTAGATAGATGAATCGTATGTCTGCAAACATAAAAAAAAAATGTCTGCAAAAATCAGATAAATTCAGCGGCTAGAATATTGTTTTGATGGTCGAAAGTCCAGAAATAGTTTGTGATAGTTTGTAAAGAATGCAGTTTGCGGTAAAGTTAGATTGAGTTTTTGAAATGAAAACAATGCTTCATTTCATTGCTGGGCCCTTTGGATGACGAAAACGTCACATTATGTGGCTTTTTATTCTTGTCATAGCTATTGTAAATTTGATTTTTTAGCTAAATTCGTGTGGTTCTAAGCTTTCTTTCCATGCCAGACATGTATATGTAGAGTAAAATCTGAACTTGTGAGCCGTGATTCTAAAGCATTTTTTTAATAAAATATTTTTTGGGCCAAAAAGAGCTTAAGAGGTTAAGAATCCTCTAGTAGTTACGTGCTAAATGCTTATTATTTCTAAGCCCACATTTTCCTATTGGCAGATTTATTAGAAGAGCACACAACGTATAGGAGTAAATGGTACAGTATTTGCCTAAATGATGTGGGCTAGATGTAAAAAAAAGTTGAAATAATTCAGATTATCTACCCAACCACATCGCTCACCAGCGACTCCTTGTGTTCAGATCGCGCCTGTAAATTCAATCACGACAGTATATTCAGTGAACATAATCATCCCATGCATTATCCGATTTAAGGACTCTGTGTTGTGTGAACAGTGCAAAAAGAATCGGGGGCTTGGGCGCCATGTGGTGGGATGAACCATGTGCTCGCCCCTTGTTATCCCACAAATCTGTACAAGGAAGCTGTCAACAAGACAGGATTAGAGGGAAGCCTCAGTTCCCTTTCTTTTTGAGAAAAGTGCTGACTCATTCTTATGTAATACAACAACAGATAAGACACAGGCCTCAGTGTCTTAGATTAACTCTATTATTAATCTCTACGTAGTTATAACATTTAAAAATGTTTTAAAATGTTTTATAAGATGCCCATATAGAATTTCTTCTCAACACTATTAAAATCTTAATTAGTGCTCTACTACATAACATTATAATCAACATTCTTCTCTTATTTGTATGTTACCTTTGCTTTCTAAATCTCTTTCCCTCTCCTTTTTGTCTTAATCAAACTCATACAAATTATTGTAAATTTAACGGATGTCTGCTAGATTAGCAGGGAATTGTCTACTGGTGCAAAAGTGTAGTGCAGTTAATTCAACCTTCATAAATGGAATTGCCAGGTCCTATGTGTTTATATGATTCTCCTTCCTTTAATTTTCCTCAAATCTCTTCTCCCTACAGGTGAGCCCAGCTCGTCCAGGCGTGAGGCAGTAAAAAAGCGAACAGCAGAGTATCTGATATGCGCTGAGAAAATATCCAGTCAGCATCTGGGAAACTCCATGGGTCAAGGGTCAACACAGAGAGTGGTTAGTTGCTACAGACTTACTGCTGTGTGCAGATGGACAATATTTTAAAGTAACAATTTCCTCTCACTAGAATCACGGCCTACATGAAGTTATATAAAATCAACTCCATGTAAACCTCCATCTCTTTCAGGCTATGGAGTCACAGTGCTTCACCCCTAACAACAGAGGAAGCGAGCAGAGGCCTTCCCAGGAACTTGGGGCCTACAGGGTGCTGGGGGTCATTGATAAGGTTAGTTCAAGGTCAGCCATTAAGTCGGTTTCATTTAAATCTGGTTATTGTTAGAAATACCTCAGGCTCCTTCAGGTTTTGGAAAATGTGTTTTAGGCTTTCATGCCCCTCACGCTTGGAATGTTTTACAGACTAGTAATGTGTGGTAAACCGGTACTGAAAAAGTAACTTGGTACCACAATTTCAAAACGGTACTAGACTAGCATTTTCTCAAAAAATAAGTCCCAGTGTTGGCAATTTCTGACTAGTCAAATTCCCGTATTCACCCAAAGCGCCGTCCGGGCAATAAGGCAGGGAGGTCAGCTTGCATTGAAAAGTTTCATCGCCACACTAGGCACTATCACACCAGCACAGCCACGAATGCACCCTTTTCCATTCCGTTAATAATCATAGGATATTAGGTGAAATCGGGCCTATTGAAATCGGGCCTATTGAAAAACAGTAAAAAAAAAATCTTCTTCATGGACAAATATTAAATTAAACTTTTTTGATTGGAAATACCGTATCACTATAAACGTGCCTCTTTTAGTGTTATTCACATGTGGTTTGATTATTCATAATTACATTTCTAAATCGGAAGAACTTATTAAATGAAAGCCAAGTACAGTCTGAAAGTTTGACGATATTGAGGAGTTTGATAGGGAGGAGGTGGGAGAGGATTACCTGCCGCGCAAGGCAAACCGAGGGTGAAACAGCCGATCCCCGTGGTGCTAGCCCCCTGGATGTCTTAGTGTATTTTTACCGATGAGCTTTGGGATATGTTGGTAACGGAAACTAATCAGTATGCTGAACAAAATGAATGAATAGCACAATAAATAATAATATAATTATGGTTATGATGGTTGATAATGATAATAATATATAGAACAATGCTAATATATAAATACAATATTGGCATAATGAATAAATGGCATAATAAATAGTAATACAATAATGGCATGATGAATAAATAGCATAATAAATAGTAATATAATTATTGCATAATGAATAAATAACAATAAATATAAATTCTATAAATATACACAAATAACATAATACATATAATTAAATACAATGATGGAAATAAATGTTAAGCTTATATTGGTTGTGTGTTTTTCTGTCTCTGCCGTCTGTCTCTGCCGTCTGTCTCTGCCGTCTGTCTCTGCCGTCTGTCTCTGCCTGTGGATAATGCTGTTCAACAGCCAAAGAGGAAAGATGTGAGCCATGGAGCTCAGAGACTGAAGACTGTTCCCAGTTTTACCACAGGACTTACCCCACCTCTCTCTCATAACAATATGCCTTGTTCAGTGTATTGGCATGTTTAAAATGTTATTTGTAGTATTTTATATAATTGATTTATATTTTCTTCCCCATCTGATTTTAAGAATTTTTTGAAAAATATGTTAGTATGTTCTTGCTAAGGGAGCATGATTTAATAAAACCTGTGATTTTTTTAAATGAATTTATTTCATGTTTCTATGTGCTACAGAGGCTTAGATATTAAGGTTTTGGTAGACGTTGACAATTCTTTCAGAAAACCCTGAGGAGATAAGGATTTTTATCATAGAATAACATAGGTTTTTACAGGCTCTTTTAGCAGGCATTTTAGGAGTAAATTGGTTAAAAGAAGGGTGGTGCTTGAAATCATTGTTTCTGTCAATCATTGCTTCTGTCAATCATGATTACTTGTAAGGAAACATGTGCCGTCATCATTGCTTTGCACAAAAAGGACTCCACAGGCAAGGATATTGCTGCTAGTTAGATTGCACCTAAATCAACCATTTACCAGATCATCAAGAACTTCAAGGAGTGTGGTTCAATTGTTGTGAAGAAGGCATAAGGGTGCCCAAGAAAGTCCAGCATGCACTGGGACCATCTCCTAAAGTTGATTCAGCTGCAGGATCGGGCACTACCTGTGGATCTGCATGCGCAGTGAGGCGAAGACTTGTGGAGTAAGGCCTGATGTCAAGAAGGGCAGCAAAGATGATATTCTGTAAAAGGTACAGGGATTGGACTGCTGAGGACTGGGGTAAAGTCATTTTTTCTGATTGGTCCCCTTTCCGATTGTTCAGAAAACACCTTGTCTGGAGAAGACATTGTGAGCGCTACCATCAGTTGTGTGTCATGCCAACAGTAAAGCATCCTGTGACCATTCATTTGTGGGGTTGCTTCTCAGCCAAGGGAGTAAGCTCACTCACAATTGGTACAAAGTTACCAGCACATCCTCTGATAGAAATCTCTCCCAACCATCCAAGAACAGTTTGGTGACGACCAATGCCTTTTCCAGCATGTTGGAGCACCTTGCCATAAGGCAAAAATAACTAAGTGGCTTGGGGAACAAAACATTGAATTTTTGGGTCCATGGCCAGGAAACTCCCCAGACCTCAATCCCATTGAGAACTAGTGGTCTATCCTAAAGAGGCAGGTGGACAAACAAAAAACACTTTCTGACAAAGCATAGATTAATGCAAGAATTGGCTGCCATCGGTCTGTATGTGGCCCAGAAGTTAATTGACAGCATGCCAGGGCAGAGGTCTTGAAAAAGAAGGGTCAACACTTCAAATATTGACTTTTTGTATAGGCTTAATGTAATTGTCAATAAAAGCCTTTGGCACATATGGAATGCTTGTAGTTATACTTCAGAACACCATAGTACCTAATAGGGATGCAACTGTACACAGTGTTTTATTTAAACACCACGTACGGTTCAATACCCGCATGTGGACTGCTGATTAACAGTATACCTGTCATATTCCTAATATAACCAACACTTACTTATTGCATTGCAAACTAAATGCACGTTGAAAGCATTGGGAGTTTTCATAACTAAAGATACAAACAAAGCTTAAACAAGTAATGGAAGATTTGCAATGACACTTAAGTATAAAAACCTCCCTACAGGCGCTCTGTGAAGAGAGGGGAAAGTAAAATCAAACATCCTCTCAGCTCCAACATGACAATGGCTAGCCAGACAAAGAAAAGCAAATTTGAAGAGGCACTACCGTGTGTCAAATTGGTTGTGTGGGAATAATTTGGATTCAGGGTTCATACGATGATGACAAGGTTAAGAAGACCGTAAACGAACAAAACACAGTCTGCAAACATTGTGTCGCCCACTGTCCGCTACTCGAGTGGAAACACTTCTATATTTTTGCCACCATCACACACCCGTATCCCTTGAAAGTAGAGCTGGAGCAGGGAGTTTCCATTCATTAGTGAAACCACAATAATATCTCGCTGCGGTGTTCCAACAATAATTTGTGACATTCTGACATTTGTGAAGAAATAACGAAAGAATTGGGAGTTTTATTTAAGATTTGCAGTCTTATTAGTTGGTTACTGATTTCTTCATCTGATGAAAACAATTGAACCATGTTACAAGGTCCCCTCCCCACATATTACAGCTGCAAAGAAATTCCCAAACTATGAAACATCACAGAGAGAATTTCAAGACGATTTGACACGGACACTTTCACTTTCTTCACTGATAGTTGTAACTCAGAGTTACCATCACTGTGACTGCTCAACTTCATATTGCACTTTATTTTACATTTAATATTGACTATACAAATATATAACCAGTTTATTTAAAATAGAGAAGGCAAAGCACCTACAGGTTGAATTACGAGTTAATTGTTTTCAAGCGGGATGTGTGTTTATTTATTTTCTTAACTATAAAGATACCGAAACCGTACTGTTACCGTGGCCCACAAACCATGATACATACCAAACCTCGGGCCCACTGTACTGTTGCATCCCTGAATGGCTCAGCTACAAGGAGTAACGGTATAAAGCTAAGGAATTAAACCCTGGGGGAAATCCAGGTGAATAGTTTACACAGAATAAGGTCAATTAGGCCTATGGGCTATAATAGCTCAAGTAAAAAATAAGGTAATAAACAGAATATACTTAATAGTATTATATTTTACATACATTAGAGTTTTAAATAGATATTTTTCTCTACCACAAAAACACATGAAATGCTGGACAGAAGCTATAGTGTAGTTTTTTCTAATTCTTTTTATGATCTGAGATGAGTGGTAGCTAAAATAATCACTCTCTCATAGAAAGAGTAAAGTGAGTGAATGTTAATTTTTTATGATATAGTATATAATATTTAGGCAATCTTTAACTTTCATTACATGCCTTGTCCAACCACAGAACACCTGTAGTCCAGAGTTATGGTTGACTGTTTAAAAAAATACAGTTTCGGTAACTGCTACTGCTAACTGGTGAATCAATAACAAACATAGCTGAAATAATCTTTTAGCCCGCACTACCTGGCTAGCCAGCCTGTATTCCAACCCCCCTTTCAACTCTGTCCAGAACGGACTACTGTACCTATTGGATTACACTTTTATAATCCTCTGGATTATTCTTTACCAATACAGCCTAGGATTAGTACCATCTAGCCCTGTGCTTGTCTTACCTTTCTGCTGAACCGAGGAAGGGATCCAGCTCCAGGGCATCTGCTTTCGCTAAAGACCAAGACACCAATGCCTGAACCAACTCAACATATTTTTCAGATGTGCTCCGATAATGGCTGGATTTCTATTGCGATGAGGTCCCTGTGAGCATTCTACCAGTCTCCATTAGCCTGGCTTGTCTTTGTCCCAGACATCGGGCCTAACATTTTCAACTAACTAGGAGATTAGCAGCTATACAACAGCACAACATTAGCTAAAACATTAGCTAGCTGGCTTTAGTGGTTAACCCTGGCAGACATCCTTGCAATAGCTCTCGGGTCCTCACTACTTTAAAGTACTCTCTGGCAGTACTTGTGCAGAGAGGCCCTTTGCACATGCATGCAGCGCTTAGTCGAACAAACTCGGTAATCATTTCATCTGACTACTTTTTGCCATCTATAATATCAGTATATCTTGTTTATTATTATTCATGCTAATTACTATTCCATTGTAAATTTTCTATTAATCTTGAATCAGGGTCCTTTGGTTCTCAAATCTGCCTCTTCTCTACAACCTAATCTGATTCAACTGGCGTCTCTAGAGATTCAATCTCTTTCATTGTCACACAATGCCTTAGGTCCACCCCCATTACATACCCAGCCTGTTATTTCATTATCTGCCCACAAAGCTCTGATTACATTGTACTATGCTCAGAAACCCACTCCCTTAGTTTGCATTTCCCACTTACTTTAAACGGCCACTTCTCATAGCCATTAGCCGGACCCTTATCCTCCTCCTCTGCTGCTCAGGAGATGTTCAATCAAATCCAGGCCCTGCAACCATGGTTGATAACACAATGCCATAATACAATCTAATTTGATGACTTCTGTAACGTGAAAGCCTTTGTTTCATGCATATTAACATCAGAAGCCCTCACCCTATAATTGATATAGTCACTGCTCTTGCACACTTAGCTAAGATGTCAGGGTTATGTCAGACTCCTGGCTTAGGAAATCCAGAAAAATATTCAGAAATATCTATCCCAAACTATAACATCTTTCATCAAGACAGAACTTTAAAAGGGGGTTGAGTTGGACTCTATTGTAGAGAACATCTACAATGCTCCGTTACTCTATCTAGGTCTGAGCCAAAAACATTTGAGCTTTTACTTCTAAAAATTCACTTTTCCAAGGATAAGTCACTTAGTGTAGCTGCTTGTTACAGACCCCTTCAGCCCCCAGTTGTGATCTAGACACCATATGTGAACTGATTGTCCCCCATTTATCCTCTGAGTTCTTACTATAAGGAGATTGAAATTGGGACATGTTAAATGCCTCAACACATTTACTGTCTAAGCTGGACACCCTCAAACTCACACAAATGATCAATGAACCTACCAGCTACAACCTAAAATCTGTAAACAAAGGCACATTGATATTGCCCTGACTAACATACCCTCAAAATACACCTATGTCCGTATCGGGTCTGCAGTTAAAAGGCCTCCCTTCATCACCATAAAATGCTCATTAAAGCATTTCAGAAAACAGGCCTTCCTTGATCTGGCCCAGGAATCCTGGAAGGATGTTGACCTTATACCATCTGTGGAGGATGCCTGGTCCTTCTTTAAGAATACCTTAATTTCCATCCTGAACAAGCATGCTCCTTTCAAAAATGTCAGAACAAAGAGCAGATCTAATCCCTGGTTCACTCCAGAACTGACCGCCCTCAGTAAGCACAAAAACATTCTGTGGTGGACTGCACTAGCCTAGAATAACCCACACAATCTTCAATAAGCATTTAGCTATGGCAGGCCATGCATTCCATCTGGCCTCCCACACCCGGACCAACAACCCAGCACCTACTTCTGTATCTGGCACTAGCCCCCCACAAGTCTTATTTGCCGAAATCCAGACCAAAGAGGTTTTGAAAGAACTGCAAAACCTTGACCCCTACAAATCAGCTGGACTTGATAATCTGGAACCTTCCTAATAATGTCTGCTGAAATTATTGCGTCTCCCATCAGTAGCCTTGTCAATATCTCCCTTGCTTCTTCAGAGATACCTAAAGACTGGAGAACTGCTGCAATAATCTTCCTTTTCAAAGGGGGTGACACTTCAGACCCAAACCGCTACAGACCTATCTCCATCCTGCCATGCCTCTCTAATGTCTTTGAAACTATAGTCAAGAAACAGATAACAGACCATTTTGAGTCCCACCACAGCCTCTCTGATCTGGCTTTTGAGCTGGTCGTGGGTGCACCTCAGCAACACTTAATGTTCTGAATGACATCATAACAACCATCGACCAAAGACAATATTGTGCAGCTGTCTTCATTGACCTGGCCAAGGCATTAGATTCTGTCAATCATAGCAAACTTATTGGCAGACTCAATAACCTGGGTCTCTTAAATGAGTGCCTCGTTTGGCTGTCCGGACCTCTGGCTGTCTCTATGGGGGTGCCTCAAGGTTCGATCCTTGGGCTGACGCTATTTTATGTATGCATCAATGATGTTGCTCTTGCTGCAGGCAACTCTCTTACCCATCTCTATGCAGATGACACCATTCTATATACATCTGGCCCTATGTTGAAAACTGTGGTAGACAACCAAATGTATGATCTTCAACCGGTCTCACTCTGCACCTGCCTGCCCAACAAACATCACCACTCTAGGTCGTCTAAGCTGGAATATGTCAAAAATTACAAATACCTAGGGGTCTGACGAGACTCCTCACTCTCCTTCCAGACCCACATAAACCATCTCCAGTCCAAGATCAAATCTAAGATTGGCTTCCAATTCTGCAACAAAGCCTCATTCACCCTTCCTGCCAAACAAGCCCTTGTGAAAATCACCATCCTTCCAATACTTGACTTTGGTGATGTTGTCTACAGAACTGCTTCATTCTGTCTTCTCAAGAAATTGGACGTAGTATACCAAAGTGCCATCCGTTTTGTTACCAATGCCCCATACATCACGAACCACTGCATACTCTACTCACTCGTTGGATGGCCGTCGTTACACACCCGACGCCTGAACCACTGGTACCACTTCATCTAAAAGTCCTTACTTGGCAAAACACCACCTTACCTAAGCTCATTAATATCCATAGCATCACCCACTCTCAGCCTGCGCTCGAGCAGGTATATCTCCCTAGTTACTACAAAAGTCTGCACCTCATTTGGCCGCCTCTCCTTTCAATTCTCTGCTGGCAATGATTGGAACAATATAAAAAATCCCTGAAACTCGAGTCCACCATAACTACTTTTGAGGCATTACTTTCAAATCTACTGACTTACCGCTGCACATGTTGCCCCCCCCCCTCCCTTTGCCTGTTTATGCCTTAGTGTACTCATCAAAGCCTTAATGCAAATAATCAACCACACAGCTGTCTATAATTTGCACATTACCATTTTCAGCAATGTTCATTATGTTAACTATCCTGGTGTTATTTTTCTTGTACTGCCACTTTACATTCCAATAATCTACCTTTCTATTTTAGACCATATTTGCACTGAATGTACAGTATTTTTATCTAACCTAATACCGTTTATATGTGTGCCTGAATGTTTGTACTTTATGTGTAACATAATGTTGCCTTGCACCTTGCGCCTCATCTTGGCCAGGTCGCGATTGCAAATGAGAGCTTGTTCTCAATCGATTAACCTGGTTAAAATCAAGGTGAAATAAAAAAAATTAGCTGGGCTATTCAGTAATTTTGGGGTGAAAGTAGGGCTGGGCAATATATTGGTAACATATTGATATCGTGATATTAGACTGATTATCATCTTAGATTTTGGATATCGTAATATCGTGATATCTTTTCCTGGTTTTAAAGGCTGGATTACAGTAAAATAATGCAATTTTCTGAAGTTACCAGACTGTTCTAGCTTTTTCTATTTTTTGCCTTTACCCCACTTAGTTATTATATACACATCAATGATGATTATTTATAAAAAATCTCATTGTTTAAATATTTCATTGTAAGCACCAATTGTCAACCCTACTCTATGCCAGCTCTATTTGTCATACATACTCAACACATCCAACATTATTGAGCATTTATCTTTTACTTTGAATATTAAATTGAAAGAGGTTGGTAAATGTTCCAAAACAATATCTGTGTCTTGCACACCTCTTTGACAAAGAAAGTGCAATTCTTCACTTGTTAATTTTAATAAAGAAAATTTCCTTTTTTTCTTTACATATGTGTACACATTTTCCTAACTTTAAAAATAATTAAATGTCGAGATATATCTTTAGTCGTTAAAGCTACAAAATAAATTGAGATATTCATTTCGGGCCATATCACCCAGCCCTAGTTGAAACAAAAACATATGTATTTTCTTTCCTTCATGTTGTGCCAGATTCAATATGTGCTCTTATTCTAAATTTGTTTTACATATCCACAAATTTCTAAGTCATTCCTTTTAAAAAAGATCAACCATATGCATCTCTTGACTTCAGGTTCAATATAACAAGTGGTTAAATTTTGGTATATTTTCTAAGCGGAAATTGATTTTCAGGGCCTGATCCTTAAGAGGTTAATATGAATTAAGGATGTACCTACTATGAAATGACTTATTAAATATATGTAAGTAAAAAGTACCTTCTACGTATACCACAGTAGGCAATGTGCAAGTATTTGTAGGCTACTGTAACATTCTGAAATGTTGATTAATAAGAGAACCGCAAACATACAAATTCACAAAACGTAGCTCATCTGAAAAACTGGGAAACCATTCTGATTGATCTATAGTTTACAAATGGCACGCTAAAATGCGAGCCCTCCATTTATGAAAAAGAGGAATTCTGATAATTTTCTTAGGGAGCGCGCCATTCATTATAACAGGATGAGTATCAATGTGTGCTATGATTTAAGCCACAGTAAATCAGTCTGTGTTAAGAGTTTTATAATTTTTTTGTAAAATAATTATGTTCAGTTATGCACTCAATACTTGGTCGGGAATCCTTTTGCAGAAATGACTGCTTCAATGCGGCGTGGCATGGAGGCAATCAGCCTGTGGCACTGCTGAGGTGTGATGGAGGCCCAGGATGCTTCGATAGCGGCCTTAAGCTCCATCCAGAGTGTTTGGTCTTGCGTCTCTCAACTTTCTCTTCACAATATCCCACAGATTCTCTATGGGGTTCAGGTCAGGAGAGTTGGCAGGCCAATTGAGCACAGTAATACCATGGTCAGTAACCCATTTACCAGTGGTTTTGGCACTGTGAGCAGGTGCCAGGTCGTGCTGAAAAATGAAATCTTCATCTCCATGAAGCTTTTCAGCAGATGGAAGCATGAAATGCTCCAAAATCTCCTGATAGC
>JACXGM010020269.1:0-17902 GCA_016801145.1 Umbra pygmaea | reverse complement strand
TGCCTACATTCATTTTCCTATCTCCACAGTCGATTGGATTTCTACCGTGACGTCAGCGTGTGAAAATTCCCCGCGAAATTTCAAATCTTGCTCTTACACTAGCCAGGCATGTATTAAACATATCTCACTGTTCTACTAATGTCTGGGAGAAGCTACTAGCCCCTCCAGATCGCTGTAGGGTGAAGTATCCCTTTAAGCGCGAGAGAGTGATTACTGTCCTGACCTACCTGCGACGCCAGCTGGGTCTTTACCCATGCCTGACGCCTAGGTCCCTATAGGGTCACCTTGACGGAGTACCCAAGGTAATGGAAGGGATAGTCGACCACTACACCTTGAGGATCTCAGGGTTGTAGGGTTCTTAATGGTCTACTCTGGGGCGCTCAAGGGCTCTCAAGGGCTCTATGAGTCTTGATGGTCAACCCTCGTTCTGTCAGTGTGCAAGACAGTTGAGGTCCGTCTAGTGCAGGGGTAGGCAACTCCGGTCCTGGAGGGCCGAAACACTTCAGATTTTTTATTTTACCTAGTAGTTGATTGCAATCACCTGCTTTCCCAGGTATAAACCAGTCCCTTATTAGAAAGCAAAATCAAAAATGAGAAGTGTTTCGGCTCTCCAGGACCGGAGTTTCTGACCCCTGGTCTAGTGTCTAGGACTCCTTCCAACCTTGTGCTAGACACTACATGGTTAACCTTCTAATCTAGTCAAAATTAAATGGCATATTACTTGCTGAAGTATTGAAAACTAGATAGCCAGCTGATATTTAACAACTCTACCCATTGTCCTCTGCCATGCTGAATTCAAAATCTAGGTTACTAAAAGGGAAAGCATAAAATGGATTTCTCAACATTGTGGCTTTTTCTATTTGTGGGACAACAATTCAACGTGAGTTGGGTGCTTCCTTGGCGTCTTATAAATCAAACATTGGTTGATTGATACCCCTCGAAATTCCAGTATGTCAATGACCCAAAACACACGGCCAAGGCAACAAAGGAGTGGCTCAAGATGAAGCACATTTAGGCCCTACAGTCTTCAGACCTTAATCCCTGGATCAATGATTGATTGATTGATTGATTGATTGATTGATTAATCCCATAGAAAATCTGTGGAGGGAGCTGAAGGTTTGAGTTGCCAAACGTCAGCCTCGAAACCTTGATGACTTAGAGAGGATCTACAAAGAGGGGTGTGAAAAAATCCAACAACAAGAAACATTTGACCTCTGTGATTGCCAACAAAAGTTTTACCACTAAGCTTTAAGTACTAAGTGATGCTTTGCAAAGTGGTCAAATTGTTATTTCACTCATTGTAATGCAAATCAATTTACAATTTTTTTTAAATGTGTTTTTATTGTTTTGATAATTATTTTGGATTATTCTGTTGTTATTCTGTCTCTCACTGTTTAAATAAACCTACCAATATAATCATAGACTCATCATTTCTCTGTCAGTGGGAAAATGTATGAACTCAGCAGGGGATCAAATAATTTCTTTCCCTCACTGTAAGTGATTGAACAGTACTGACTGGCATTTGCAAGACTTTGGATATCTTTTTACATCCTCTTCCAACTTTATATATTTCCAGTACCTCATGGCAAAGGTCTTTTGACTGTTTTTTCTGCTCCCAATGGCTGAGTATCTAGCCTGCTCAGTGCATCCATGTGAGAGCTAACAATCTCATTGACTATTTATATGCAGAATGTAATTGTAATTTAAAATGCCAACTTTGTGTGACATTAAAATTGAATTGCCGTTTTAACCTGTGTGTGACACCTTGTGTGTCTGCGACAAGGCCAAACATTCAAGGGTATGTCAACTTTTTATTAGGGCCATCTGGGTGATTTCTGTTCAGTATGGTTTACAAAGGTGCCAAACAACTGTGATAATTAATGGCTTCATATGATCACTATACTTACATAACATGATTTTTTGCGAGAAAAGTGATATTGTCATATTGCCAAAATCAATACTGAAATTTCACAATTTCTGCCAGGGTATGCAAACTTATGAGCACAACTGTATATGTATACATGAAGCTCCATGACTCTTTTTCAAGCTCTAATGACTTTCTTCTATGAAGTGAAACTTAAAAAACGTAATGTTCACTTCCTGTCTGATTATGTTTTAGAAAAAAACACCATAGAGACAGATAGAGCGATCCTCAAACGTAAGACCCTCTATCAGGCTGTGACAAACTCAGTTGAACAAATTCTATTTTTCTATCTTCTTTCAGATGGTGTCAACAGTTAGTTCCTAGCATTTACAGTTCATGAGCTATTAATAGAAATGTCCACATTGATATTTTGGAACATTTTGCCCATTAGTAAACACCTTTCATACTTCATAGATAATCATCCTATGTGTTCTCTTCACAGGTGTCTTCTTCATCCCTTACTTTGTTTTCCTCTTCTTCTGTGGTATCCCTGTGTTCTTCCTTGAGACAGCACTGGGCCAGTACACCAGTGAGGGTGGTGTCACATCCTGGAGGAAGATATGCCCCATGTTCGAAGGTGATTTCCACTGCCTGCACTTTATATTGTGATAAGTGTACAATTTCATAAGTGGGTATTCGATTGACAGATTATGCAAACTACAATGGAGAAAAAAAGTATCTGAGATCTGTGAAAAATGGAGTGAAATGTACCCAAGTTGAACATGTCCATCCCACAGTTCTCCACACGCTCTATGTCCAAGAGTCATCCCCTGCGCTCTAACCCGAATGTTTTTACAGTAAACTACAGGAGATAATAAAGCAATAGAGGACAATCATTCAGGCTAGAGCTCGAAAGTCACACCCCCGAAAGATCCAAGGAGAGAGAAAGAAACCTCTCCCCAAATCACTGTTTTTGCATATCCGGACGACCGGAACAATAAATGGAATGACAAATGTCATTGGAGGAGATATCCATCAAGTAAAACTTAATGAACGGAGAAGGTGATGCCCAAGAGGCCGCCTCACAAAACTTCTTCACCCCCATACCTCCAAGGAGTGCAGCGGGGGCAGCGATACCCCGTATGGAGTGTACCCTGACTCCCTCCGGGGCTGGTAGGCCCATAGTCACATAAACCAGCTCAATGGCTTCACGCAGCCAGTGAGCCAGTCGACCCTTTGACAAGGGGCGACCCACTTTCGCAGATCCAGAACACACAAAGAACCCCTGTGAGGACCTAAGAGACACGGTTCTGGTCACATAAAGAGACAGGGCCCTAACTGGGCACAAGCAATGTCCTCTACCTCATTCCGAAAATGAGGGGGGGGGCGAAAGGACTAAGATCCTAAATCCTAGATTTATAGGAAGCCTTAAGGATTTTGGGAATTAAGGCTGGATTCGACCTCAACACGGCTCTGCTGTTATCACCATTGATAATGCAGCAACCGTACTGGACGGACAGGGCACATAAATCACTTGCTCTCTAAGCAGAGGCCAGAGCGATGAGAAGTGGCTTCTTAATGGACAGCAATCTGAGAGAAAACTGTTCCAGAGGTTCAAATGGAGGTCACTGCAGTGCCTCCAGGCCCACGGATAGGTCTCATTTTGGTAGCCTCGTTCTCACGGTGGGACGTAGGAGACAGGCTCCTTTTAGGAGGCGTGGAATCAGGGGATGAGCGAATACACTTGAGTCCCCTAATCCATCATGGCACACAGAAATTGCTGAAGCATAGACCTTAATGATTCCAGGCGATTTCCCCTGCTCCAACAACTGTTGAAGAAAACCAAGAATCGTGTTGACACCACAACACTTAGTGATCACATTGAATGTACATTTTTTTTTAAACCTAATGTTTTAAACAAGGACTCTTTAAGTTTTCGGGCTGGTAAGTTGATGTACCCGAAAATAAATTATCTGCTGAAATATAGAACTTTCTTTCACCATGGAAGTCTATGGGAAAAAGTTTGTTTGGGCCGCAGGGGGTGCAGTTCCACCGTTGGCTGCTAAGCCCATGGTTGCTTCAACTTCCCTCTCTAAGCCTACCCCCTTGGCTCTAATGCATTGGCTTCTTCTTCTTCTTCTTGTGATTTATGGCAGATCCAACCAACTTAAAGGTGCATATACTGCCACCTACCCTACCGGACACGGCCCACCCAATTAAAATTCTCCTATCTAAACCCGTCACCCTAAGAAATTTAAATACAGCCCTCGACACCAACTCACTCCCCTTCCCAACCCCAAACAACCCCCCCCATACCCCACTTCTTACCCTCCCCTCTAACCTTCACATACATCAGTTACCTCTCACCATCATACTCCCGACAATACAACAACACGTTCCATCGTTTCCTCCACTACACACCCATCACACAGACTCATCTCATGCCTACCCACCACCTTTAAAGATAAATTCAACCCTGTGTGCCCTAATCTCAACCTAAACAACATCACCTCTTCTCTCCTACACCCCATAGACCCTGTCTCTACCCGTACTGTCCGCTGCACCTCATAATACCCTCTCCCCTTCCTGCTACCATCCCACATCCCCTGTCACCAGTCCAGTCCCCTCCCCCATATCAAAGATTTAACTTCCCCCCGGCCCAACGGTACCTCCACACTCACCCTCTCCTTCCTACATGCACGGTTAGCAAACCTAACTGCCACTTCGTTACCCTCCACGCCCACATGAGCATAACAAAACTTAACCACCACACCCATCCTTTCTAACTCCAACAACAACACCATCAGATCCACCAACACATCACCTCTATCTGATCTACCAGTCCAGATGTTTCCTAAAACCACTGCTGAGTCTGAACACACCACCACCCTCATAGGCCTCACCTCTTCTATCCACCTCAACCCAAGAATCACCGCCTCCATCTCGCTGTGTACACTGACACCTGGTCCGTGATCCTCTGCACCACCTGCACATTAAATTTGGGCACACACACCGACACCAACCCGCCCAGTGGTCGGATCCTTTGACCCATCAGTGTAGAGCTGCACAAAACTACAAAAACCCTGACCAACATACCTCTCCACACATCTACCCATGCTACCCTCATCAAACACCTTCCTACCCTCCACCAAACTCAGATCGACCAATGAGGAAACAACCAATGTGGCACACACCCCCAAGCCACCGTAGGCCGCACCACCACCTCACTCAACCCATACTCTTCCACCAACTTCTCAATCACCCACCCAAACACCACTATCTTACCTACTACGCGCTCCCAGCACTCACCCACAGCCACCACCGCCGGATGCATACCCAATGGCATCTCCCCTGCCTCCACTTGCAAACCCTCAACCGGTGAGGTCCTAAAGGCCCCAATTTCTAGCAATCTAACACCTGTGACCTTCCTTCTAGAATACATCATGAAACATGACTTGGCCACAGACAACCTGCACCCCCACGTCAATGACCACTCTTCCACCACTTTATCTGCCTCGTGCATCTTCCTCATCACCCAGTCCACATTTCTCCCTCTGTTCCACAATGCACTATCATCTGCATCCAGTGCAACCCCCAACATGTGACCCAGTGCCCCAAACATGTCATCAATCATCACCTCAAATAATACCGGGCTAATCACACTCCCCTGTGGCGTCCCATTGACAGCCATAAACTCCCTGGACAGGTCAGTTCCCACCTTCACCCGGAACACCCTTCCAAACAAAAAGCTCACAACCCAATTATATAATCTACCACCTACACCCAAAGCACTCAACGTAACCAAAAAACCTTCCCTCTACATCGTATAAGCTTTCTCTACATCAAAATATGCCACACACATCACCTCCGTCATGGTCAACGTTTCGGCTATCTTGGTGTTTACCGTCTCTTATGCATCTGCCGATGACCTACCCCTCCTGAACCCACTCTGTGCTGCGCTCACCAAACCCCTTTGCTCCAAAAAAATACACCACCCTACTGACTTACCTGGCTTTAAAAAGGGCAACACCCCTGCTCTTTTCCACCCAGTAGGCACAATCCCAGTCCTCCACACTTTATTAAACAATTCCAACACTGCTCTCCGCACACTATGCAACGCTTTTTCCACCATAACATAACAGATTCTAACAAAGTGTAATTTTACACCCGTGCAATGCTTTCACCAACCGATACATAGTAAACTCAACATCCATCGCCTCACCCGTCTCACCCCTCATCACAATGGCATCATCATGTGCCCTAAGTATGTCCACTTGCCTTTTCTTGCCCTCCTCACTAATTTGATCACCCCTTTGCACAGCCTCAAACACTGTACCTATAACATTGTCTTTATCTACATTATTAACCACAGTAAGACCATTTTCCACCAATGACGGCACCCACCCACACCCTCCCCAACATCTTCCTAAACATCCCCCACACCTTACTCAGATCAGTCTCTCTCCCAACAGTGGAACAGAACACCTGAGACCTGAACCTCCACCCGTCTGAACTCCACCCCCTCCTACAAACGTAGCACAACCCCCACCCGTGCCCTCCACCCTATCACACCTGACTGACCTGAACCCTGGAGTTACAAAATCCAAACTACGTTTAAGCCTTGTTGTTTCCTGTACACACATCAGGCACCACATACAAACCATACACAAACCTCTTAAACACCTGCCCATTAGCCACCAAACTCCTTGTGTTTACTGTAGCCATATATGATTGTTTATATACAGTTGCTGTTTGTCTACATTGTATTGCACCATTACGCTTTATCTTGGTCAGGTCGCTTTTGCAAATGAGATACTTTTCTCAATCGGCCTACCTGGTTTAATATAAGTGAAATAAAATACAAATAATTACCCTGTACTGTTGATCTTTATGTCCATGTTTGTGACTTTTCCTGAACATTAATCCTACAACATTTTAGTTTGACTATACTTTTCCTTTTGCAGGAGTTGGAATTGCATCCCAAGTGATTGTGGCATACTTGAACATTTATTACATTGTAGTGCTGGCATGGGGACTCTTCTACCTTTTTCACTCATTCCAGAATCCACTGCCCTGGTCCACATGTGACAACAACTGGAATACTGGTAAGAGAACTAATAACACAATGTACAGTATGTAAAAACTCCACTAACACAAAAGAGAACTAATAACATAATGTACAGTATGTACAAACTCCACTAACACAAAAGAGAACTAATAACACAATGTACAGTATGTACAAACTCCACTAACACAAAAGAGAACTAATAACATAATGTACAGTATGTACAAACTCCACTAACACAAAAGAGAACTAATAACACAATGTACAGTATGTACAAACTCCACTAACACAGAAGAGAACTAACACAATATACAGTATGTACAAACTCCACTAACACAGAAGAGAACTAACACATTATACAGTACGTTCAAACTCCACTAACACAGAAGAGAACTAATAACATAATGTACAGCATGTACAAACTCCACTAACACAAAAGAGAACTAATAACACAATGTACAGTAAGTACAAACTCCACTAACACAAAAGAGAACTAATAACACAATGTACAGTATGTACAAACTCCACTAACACAAAAGAGAACTAATAACACAATGTACAGTAAGTACAAACTCCACTAACACAAAAGAGAACTAATAACACAATGTACAGTATGTACAAACTCCACTAACACAAAAGAGAACTAATAACACAATGTACAGTAAGTACAAACTCCACTAACACAGAAGAGAACTAACACATTATACAGTACGTTCAAACTCCACTAACACAGAAGAGAACTAACACAATATACAGTACGTACAAACTCCACTGACACAGAAGTACACACACACATGTATGGATATACATTTTACACTCGTAAAACATTTTACACTCAGATACAAACTGTGTATTTAACTTATTTTACACAGAGTACTGCCACAACTACAGAGCTATGAACTCTAACCTGACATACTCAGACTGGTCATTCCTTCACAATGAGACAGACTTAAATTATGAGGTCAATATCAGGTAGGCATATTCCTTTTATACAACTTTATGTTTGGTTTTGTTTGTTCTTTCTCCCTTCATTGTCATCTTCAGCAAATAGCAGCCATGTACAGTATAATTGGAACTAAATCTAGAGAGTGACTTGGCTAGTCAAGGACTTTACACTTTTTGGCCTTAAAAACATTTGCAGCTTGCGGTTTAGCATATGTCTTCACTCTTACTACATAAACAGAGCATTGTATAAACTGTACATTGCAAAACAACGATAACCCTACAACGTTTCTTGTGTGATTTCTAAACTCTTTATTTACTTTTATTTTTCCTAACTTTTCTTTCCTGATGCAAACCACCACAGTTTTCACAGCTCAGATCACAAAATCTTTCCTAGTACATAGATAGTTTAGGGGCGCAGATGGCTCAGTGGGTAGGGAGTCAGACTTGTAGTCAGAAGGTTGCCAGTTCGATTCCCGACTGAGCCATATGTCGTTGTGTCCTTGGGCAAGACACTTTACCCTAATTGCTCCCAGGTCGTTGCTGTAAATAAGAAACTGTTCTTAGTCAACTCACCTGGTTAAATAAAGGTTAAAAAAAAAATTAAATAGTTGTTTCAATTGTTTTGTTATACTGAATAACAAATGTAGAGTCCTGTTTATTTGTCCTATGCCTTATCATTCTTGGTTGACTCACAATCACGCTAAATTGTAATTTTGTCCAGGAGGGATTAAATATGATACCATTTTACACTGCCAGGGTAGGTCTGTTTGATGTATTGAGTCAACATACACAGACTTATATAGCCTATGAACTTGGATACATTCATTATGAAGAGTCGTTGCATTCTGATAAGACGTTCTTAACTGCTTTGACAAGTGACAAAACTAAACAGTAAATCTTTTAGTATTGCTGATATCAATTAACTTTTAGTTGCAACTTATTAGTTGCTAGATGTTCTCCTAGCTGAATCTTTTCCAAATTTCTTGCTTTTTCAACCATTTGTTTGCCAACTTCTTTCAGACCTGTATCAGGTATCAAATTTGAAATGAGCTCATTTAGTGGATAAAAGTGTAAAATTTGTTATCTATGTTCTATTGTGAATAAAATATTGGCTCATGTGATTTGAAAGTCTTTTAGTTTTCATTTTATTCAAATTTAAAAAACGTCCCAACTTATCGGGAATTTGGGTTGTATATGAATTAACATTTCACTACAACAGGGTGAAAATGTTCAGCTTAACAACATCTAACTACAAGCACAATATGATGAAAATTAGGAAATAAAAGTCTAGATAATTGTAGTAGTTGTTTTAGCCTCCATTGAAGAAAGGCAAAATAGTGGTGATGACATCTCTGATTACCAGCCCAGATTACATAGGCTGGTTTCTTAAAGGGGCAGTTACTCCATAATGACAGGGTGGACAGCAGTTTCAGGGACACGTTAAACATTTTTAATATTATTATGAAAATAGAATATAAATTATCAAAATTTGTTGTTTTAGCAAATAATTGAGGACAATAAGAACAACAAAAATGTTTTTTATTTTTATTTTTTCTTATTTAACCACTTATTTCACTTATTGAATTTACCAGAACAGCGTGGGGGACATGTCAAAATCCCATACATGTACACCCAATCAAAGAACATTTTATAAAATTAAGGAAACACCTTTCAAGACCCTTATCATTGTGCTGATGTGTGTAAATTAAATCTCAGAATTTCATTATTTTGCAATATATTCATTATGACTGAGAAGTTCTTATGATGATATCAAAGCACTTTCTAGTGATTTTGACCCTCCTGTCTCTGTTCAGACTACAGGGGTGTCCATTTAAGAGTTATTTATGCAGTTCTGCTCAAGGACAGTAGGCACAAGAAGAGTGTCTGAGAGAAGCATAAGACCAGACATTTTGTTGTTATGAGCTATTGAAACCTGTTCCTGCAGCTTTGTGTATAATAAACTATAGTAATCAACAGTTAATCTTTATCAGAGAATTCATTTTTTCGATATTTGTTTAGCATTTTTGCTGCCGTCAACAAACAAATCATAAACCCAGTGCCATTGATAAATGAAATATCTATTCCCAACTGATTTTAAATTTCATTATTTTGAGTGATTTTTCCCGATTTTCCTCCCTTTCTATTTCCCTCTAATCCTTCCTTGTTGGCAGCTCCGCATCTCTGTGGGATGACCAGGTGTTGAGAAAACAGTATGCTACCTGTAAAATCTTCACTAGCGGTTCCCTTGTTTAATACTCACTCTTTCTGTTTTAGTACTGAATCCATGAAAATCACATCTCCAGAGGAAGAGTTTTGGGAGTAAGTCTGAATTAAAAACCAACCTCTACAACACACACACACACACACACACACACACACACACACACACACACACACACACACACACACACACACACACACACACACACACACACACACACACACACACACACACACACACACACACACACACACACCCATACATTAGTGTTCTCTGGATACTACACTCCCACTACACCCCACCGTTTTTCAAAATGTTCAGCACTGCATTCCTCAACCAGTCCATGTCACTGGGCAACAAACAGTTGAGTGATCTTTTTCCCCACTTCAGTTCAATATAAAAAAAGTATATGTACTGGCAACAAGAAAATTTGATTTACAAAAAAATATTTTGACATGTTGACAACCTGACCAAATGTGAATTTAACCTACAAGTAGATGTTGACAATACATTTTTCCTCATTGGGATGATTAAAGCTACAACAACAGCATTCAACCTCATTATCAGTGAGGCATCGAGATATGGAAATACCTGATGAGTCATGTTGACAGGCAAAACGGGGACATCCAATGGCAGAGCAGCCCGCTAGAACGGGACAACATCAGCCAATTAATGCTTGAAGGGAACACTGAAACAACCAATTATATCTCAATACAGATTCCTCTGAGTAGCAGTTTAGTGTTTTTGTAATTTTCATTACTCATGCTCGGGATTTCGTATGAGGAAATGTTTTTTTCCACATGATACATTCCTGAAAGTGGATCTGAGTTGTGCAACACAGGGAAAAACTCACTATGTTTCTTCCTCTAACTCAGTGCTCTTCAATCTGTGGTACGTGTACCCCTGGTGGTACTGTAATTGGAGAACCCAGTGGTGGTACACCATTTAACTAGAAAAAATAAAATAATTGATATATTGTATTGTTATGTTAATCAAACATGTTGTGGCTGTAGAATAAAGCTTAGCCCATGTATCTACAGCGGCAATGCAGGGTGAGAATATGCTTCTTGTGTGCTCATATTGCTCCTGACATTTCATAAACCGTTTAATACAGTAATTGATTGTTTTTTGGGCAAAATGAGTTGTGTTTGCAACTACATTTCCTAAATTAGGCCTAACATACTCAATGCATGGTGACATACATCGTCATACAATGGTTATTGATGTTTTCTGTAGTTTCTCTGAGATGGTGGCTTGTAGATTGTACTTTGATAGGTACGCTTGATCAAAGGTGGTACTTTGTTTGAAAGGTTTGAGAAGAAACTGCTCTGAATCACAACATCATGGATCCTGTCTTCGTGGTTCAAATCGTAAATCAAAGCATTTGAATGAAAACTGAGGAAATGGAACATCTGTATTTATTATGCTATGTCGTCTCATAATACCAAGTCTGCACCCCATATGGTCTTCTATGAAATGGGGAAAGCAACACATGTTTCTCGGTCAGGTTGAATGTTGCTGTGAATACGTATAGACAGAACAGGATTTTCGAAAATAAAACACTTTTCTTCACACACGTCTGCGCATGTGTTTGCGCCCGAGCGTGTGTGTTTGCAAGAGAGGACACTTAGGATTAACTTAAGGTTAGGGTTTGGAAAAATTGAATTTCTGTTGTGTGTGTGTGTGTGTGTGTGTGTGTATATATGCATACATTATGTGCTGACGTTTGTGCTCTTTTTCAGTCGTCGAGTGTTGAGGACCACCAACATGTCTTTAGGTGCTGTGCAGTGGGAACTGGCCCTCTGTTTGCTGCTGGCCTGGGTCATCTGCTACTTCTGCATCTGGAAAGGGGTCAAAACTACAGGGAAGGTGAGCTGACAGCCCCACCGCACAACACAGGATAATGTAACGGAACAACAACATGAGTACTCTTTCTTAAATTTCATGGACAAGGCATTGACACTGTCACTCCGTTTTCTTCCATTGTGTACCTAATGAAATGACACTGGCAAGACATTTAGAGAGCGCTCTTATCCAGAGTGACATACAGTAAATACGGGGACATCTCCCTAGAGTACCTTAGGGTTAAGTGACTTGCTCAAGGACACAACGACAATTGGTACAGTCTCGATCGGATCGAACCGGCAATTTTCCGATTACAAGTTTGACTCCCTAACCACTGAGACATATGACCCCTGACTTGAATTTCCTCGCATGGCCACAGGTGGTGTACTTCACAGCAACATTTCCCTACCTGATGCTTATTCTGCTGTTCTTCCGTGGTGTGACTTTACCAGGGGCTGGAGAGGGGCTTAAATACTATCTTTGGCCTCAAATGGACAAGCTGCTGGAACCTGCGGTAAGTCAAATGGGATGGGGGGTGGGGCGGTACATTTGCTAACAGTTTAAGCTTGACACAACAAAGAAAAACTAGGTACAGCCCTCTGAGATATGGCTCATTAAACATAAACATTTGTGCTTCATGAATTCATAATGTCTCGTTTAAAATGCTCAATTTGTTTTTTAAAAACCTTCTAGTTGAAATGCATTGAAATGTGCTTTAATTATTGACTAGCATTTCCCTATTGAGCTCTACAAGGTCACACATGTGGCAGCTATTTTCTTCTTTTCAACTTTCTAGAGTGTTTCTAATGGTGTCCCAAAGGCGTACTAGAATCGTAGCAAGACTAGCATACCAATATAATATATTGCCCCTAGATTCTGATCTTGGATCAGTTTTGCACTTCACCAAAGTATTGATTATGATTGGTATTAGTGGAGGGAAAGCTGATTCTAGACTAACCGTACATAAGGGGGACATATACTCTGTGTGATATTTAAATTATGTCATGTGTTGACAGCATCGGTGGTAATGAAAACAGACAAATATCAAGCCAATTCCCGCAGCCAACAGAATCAAACAAAATTGACATTCTTTGGACTGGATGTCTTTTTAACTTTGTACAGCTTGGAATGTGATCTGGTGACATCTGGGGTCAGGGTTCGCAGTCCCAGGAGAGGTCATCTATCAAGGGTCAAATGCTGCATCCTAAACTTGCTCTGTGTCATGTGACGCTCATTCATAGAGAGCAATGGGTCTCGACCGTGAACGAAGTGAAGCATGCTGGGTTATTTGTGATGTCATAAGCAGTTGGATGTTTGTTCCTTTCCATTTGGCGTATCTTCCTTTAACATATATTCAAGCTTGTTAAAGGTGATGTGCCTTTCTTAACTAGTGAAGCACAGCTGCATTGGGAGTAGTTATATCAACATGATTTAGCTCACTGATCCTGGACATTACAGCGTGTCCATTGTTGTCACGGCTAACCTTGTTCCAGGACAGAAGTGCCTTGTCATCTGCAGACAAAAGGATATTCAAAGCATCTTTTAGTTAGTATCCATAATGCAGTGCTGTCAACAGCAGTCAAATTTCCTGCAAAATCCAAATTTAAGTACACAATCGGGCAATTTACTTTTCACATTTTTGTTTTCACATCCAGTGATATCCTTCAGTCGTTTGTGTTGATATCTCTAAAACAATAAATAAACATAACATAGAGTATATAGTAACAATAACAGATTTTTCTCTGTATATTTTTCCCAACCATGGTGTATTAAATGACTTCACCTTTCAATCTGACCTAATTTAGCACATTTTTTACATTCTGTGACGTGATCAGGGTTCTCCATTGTTGTAGAGTAAACAGAGGGTATGACAAGGAGGCACAGAGATCGGGGAGTACGGTTAAGCCCGACTTCACTGAAACCTTATTCATATCCATGACAAAACAACAAACACAAACCATATCCGCATTCCGATGTATTCATACAACTAATTCATGTATATTTATTTCTATAATAACTCGGGGCTGTGTAGGTATAGCTTCCTTCCTAGATACGTTCCTGATGGTCCCTCTCAACTTCTATGGTAGTAGGATCTCCTCCGGTTCCAATTTCTCCCTTTTTCTTGGGTAGACTTTTTCTGGACTGTGTTGCAGTGTGCTCCGGCAAAACTCCTCTTCTCTGTCCTCCTCTGCGTCTATATAGGGCATACACAGGACATAATTACGTTTCACTTTATTTGGATAGTCAAAATGAGTATCTGTAGATCATCTACAGATATTTATATTACAACAACCCATTAAAAAGAGTAGTGAATGCTTGCTAAGGTTAAGTTTAGGGTTAGGTTTAGAATTAGAGTTAGCTTACGAGTAAGGGAAAAGGGTAAGTTTAGAGATAGGATGGGGTTTAGGTTAGGGTTAGGGTTAGTAGATGGTTAATTGAATCGTTATTGATAGTCTGTAGACCGTTATTGATAGTCTTTAGATCGTTTTTAATTGTCTGTAAAGCATCTACAGACAGACTGTCCCATAATTACTCCAGGTGGATTCACTTACGTGTAATTGGTCCTCTGCGCAGTCCTTCTCATCCCACTAGAGGTCGCCATCCCCCT
This sequence comes from Umbra pygmaea, assembly GCA_016801145.1. Classification (NCBI taxonomy): domain Eukaryota; kingdom Metazoa; phylum Chordata; class Actinopteri; order Esociformes; family Umbridae; genus Umbra; species Umbra pygmaea. The sequence continues at coordinate 3,354 of JACXGM010020269.1, read as the reverse complement.
CTCTGTCACCGTCCCCTCACAATTCTAGTATTTTTTGTAATTTTTGTGTAACCTTCTTTCGTGTTTGCATTATCATGCCTTTTCTTGACCAGATCACAATTGGAAATGAGAATCAGTTCTAAATTGTCTTACCATTAAAATATATAATAATACAAAAATAAAATGTAAATACTTATTATATTGTTAATAAAAATAATAGTCATTTGTTGGAATCTCCAGATACTTGGAATGGACCGATGTTCAAAATGATTTCCTTTTGGGGGCGTGTTGACGAGTGCTTATGTAAGTAACTCCAGTGCAGCTGAAGAACAGACCAGGGGAAAGAAAACAAGTGTTAGCTAGCATGCCTTGTGTTCTCTTTTTCATTTTGGGGAGGAAATCTGGTTTGGGAGATTTGTACTGCTTTTTGCGGACTGTATATATACAGAGAGAAGATCAATGAAGGGGCCTATCTGGCTGTAGAAGTATATTTATGATACAGGACTGGGTTAAAGGGTGCAATGCAGGCTCCCAGGCCCCATGGATTTCCTGCTAACGCTGAAAAGATGTTGCCAAGACTGAGTGTGCTAAGGCTGGTGGATGATGTCCAAGCATACAGATGAAGTGTATCCAACACACACCAAAGTATGGCTGTTAGCATGAGAAACACAGAAAAATCCCATTTGTTTTTATGACTCAGTAATAATCTCACTTTATCCCAGTTGATCATTCTCACTTCCTCTTTCCTCTCCTCACTCCTCTCCTCACTCTCTACATTGCTTTCTCTTCCTCCCTCTCTTCCTCTCTCTCTCTTCCTCCCTCCCTCCCTCCCTCCCTCCCTCCCTCCCTCTTTCTCTCTTCGTCTAGGTGTGGCGTGATGCTGGGACTCAGGTGTTTTTCTCCTACGCTGTTTGTCAGGGTGTGCTTACTTCTCTGGGCAGCTACAACAAATACAACAACAACTGTTACAAGTCAGTTTAACACACCGCTACACCTCCGTCTCTCCAAAACAGATATTTATTCACCAAATATATCAAACATCTTCAAGCACGTCAGTTGTGTTGGATTTAGTTTGCAATTTAATAGAGGACCCAAAGGAATCATCTCAAAGTGTAAATTACACATAGCTGAAAGCTGTGATTTACAGTACCTTGCCAGATACCGTTAGATATTCGTTACCTGAATTTATATCACGCAGATGTACAGCAAGCCTCATGTCAGGTTAAAAACGCAAACCTGCATGATTGTGATGTTGTGTTGTGTTGCAGGGATTGCGTGGCACTCTGCATTCTCAACAGCGGCACCAGTATCTTCGCTGGTTTTGCTGTGTTCTCCGTACTGGGATTCATGGCTCACTCACTGAACGTTCACATCGACACCGTCGTTGAAGGAGGTGTGCCCGTTTGTTCCACACTATACTGGTTGTGCATGCTTTTGTTCCGGCCCAGCACTGCCTTAGTGGACAGGGGTGTAGCACAAGATCCTGGGCCCTATGCATAGGCAGTCCTGATGGGCCCCCATGTTATACAGTATATATAAAATATATTCCAGACTTTTCAAGGGCCCTGGTAATCAGTATTGGTTTTACCCCCAGTCCGACGCCGCTGTTAGTGGAGGGAATGTGAGATATGCGGACGATACTCCACATTTTCATTACCGGGAAACGTTACCCTATTTGGACATGCTAGAAACCCTGGCTGCTCAATCAAGTGACCCTCATAGTGAGTTCTTCAGACCAGCAATATTCACCTCCAGATCAAACTGATGTGCGTGTTGTTTTGTGATTTGTTTCCCACAGGGCCTGGTCTGATTTTCGTTGCCTATCCTAAAGCGGTTACATTGCTACCTGGAGCCCAGTTCTGGGCCGTGCTGTTCTTTCTCATGGTTATATTCCTTGGCCTAGATAGTCAGGTACTGTTGGGGGCATGTTTCTCTCTGTCTATCTACAAGTGTTTATTTAAATCAGTTAAACTTTTAAATGTCAGTTGACGCTACACATCATTTGAATCAACGGTACCTACAGAGTGACAGTACAACAAAACAAAAGTGCATACAGAAAGTGTTTGCGTGTGGGTTTTCTCCATTGTGTGTGTGTGTTTCTTCCCAGTTTGTGTGTGTAGAGAGCCTGGCTACAGCCATCACCGACATCTTCCCTGGTGTGCTGCGGAGGCCCGGCCGCAGAGAAGTCCTAGTGTTGGGCATTGCTGTCGTCTGTTTCCTCCTGGGCCTGCCTCTCATCTCTGAGGTAGGACACGCTGAACCAGATCCTGGTCACTACCGTGGTGTGGGGGAAATAGAGAGCATCAGGGGGGGAAAATGAGGCACAGGAGGAGGAAAAGACTAACAAACTATTGAATAGAATAAAATGGAATAGAACCGCTTCCATCCGTCTGTCCTTGCAATCCATGTCTGTCCAGAATGGAATCGTTCTCTTTATGCTGGTCGACACATACGGACCCAGTGGGATCAGCCTGCTGTTAATTGCCTGTTTTGAGTGCATAGCTGTCGCCTGGATCTATGGTGAGTTATCTCCTCACTGCTTGTACAGTCTATGTTAATCTGGTTACTTTTCTATGTTACTCTGGTTACTGGTCTATGTTAATCTAGTTACTGTTCTATGTTACTCTGATTACTGTTCTATGTTAATCTAGTTACTGTTCTATGTTACTCTGATTACTGTTCTATGTTACTCTGGTTACGGTTCAACGTTAATCTGGTTACTTTTCTATGTTACACTAGGTACTGTTCTATGTTACTGTAGTTACTGTTCTGATGCTCTGGTTACTGTTCTATGTTACTGTAGGCAGTGTTATAGAATGGAGCTACTTATATGGGCCAGGACTATGTTTCAAAATATTTTCCATATTTCAAACGTGTTTTATTCTTGGACACTTACTGTCCATTACTGTTGATAGAGTTCAGTGTTAACATGACCAATACTATTAAGCCTACCTGAAGTTATATTAATACACAAGTGAAAGACACTGGGAAAAATTGTGCACCATTTTGTTTTAAGTAGTTTTCAACCATTTGGTGAACGTGTGCGTTTTTCAAAACAAAAGAAGAGGATCTCGATTTAGGACAAAATAATTAAGTGTGGCTTTGCAGGTGCAAACCGTTTCCTTGACAACATTGAAGACATGATTGGTTACCGTCCATTACCCTGGGTGCTGAAATACTGCTGGCTGTTTGTAACACCCCTCATCTGTGTGGTGAGTGTCAGCTGTCACCTTTTGCAAAACCTGCTTTATCATGTATCTCTTCTCTATACCTGTCTGTTGTGTCATGTTTTATCTCTACTTCTGTCTGTTGTGTCATGTTCTATCTCTACTTCTGTCTGTTGTGTCATGTTCTATCTCTACTTCTGTCTGTTGT
>JACXGM010020268.1:0-12657 GCA_016801145.1 Umbra pygmaea | reverse complement strand
ATTTGTTTACATTGTAAAACAAGTGGAAAATAATAATAACAATATAAGACTTAAATATACGTACAAAAGTCTACAATTTTCTGTAGACATTGCACACCAGTTTTAAAAACATCAAGGCATCTTTGGTGTTATATGCACAGTGATGTGGAAATGTGCAAATCGTTACAAGTGAGAATAACATGGTAGTCTTTCTCTGACTCTCTATCCTGTTTTACTCTTTCTTCTTGCCCTCTCTTCACTCTGTTGATATCCCCTTTAATTTCTTTCTTACTAAATGTCTCTACATGTTCAGACCATATGTGTAATTCCATTTCGTTGTCTCTCTCCATCACTTTCTCTGTCTTTTCCTTAATCAATCTACTGGAGGAACTCCACCTCTCTGCATTGCCATCCTCTTGCTCTCAAAATGAAGGCTGAAGAAAAAAGAAGCAGCAAAATATAGAAGTCCCTAGTACTGTACCTCCAAACACTAAGGCATTAGCCCAGGGGAACTGTGTTTCACCAAACACCAAGGCACTAGCCCAGGGGAGACTGTGTTACTCCAAACACCAACGCACAAGCCTGTGAGGCTGTGCTACTCCTAACAACAACACAGACACTGCTGTGCTAGGCAAATCTGCATTGTTGTCAGAAAATGTATTTTGTCTATCAGACTAACAATTCATTCTAACCAAGCTTGGACGTACACATCAGCTCATACTGCAGACTAGTAGGCAAGCTAGGAAGTCTTTCTCATTCAGCTTTTGTTTGACATGTACTGATGATTTAGTAATGATCTATATAGCCTTAGGATGAGCTTTCCAAGTGACAGATGATTAGATCTGTTTTGTGTGATGTAATAACTGTTGTTGATATAATGAGGAAATGTTCTGGACATTTTTGAATGTAGAAATTATAGGCATTTTTCAGAGGCAACATGCTGTATGATTGGGCTGTTATAGCCTCGAGCAATGTGTTTGGTTGCCTTTCTGCCAGTCACTTTGGTGCAACACTTTGCAGTGCCAGCTAATAGTGCATATCCCTGTAGACTAGTGCTGACTAGTGATGGACCTTCCAGCTCTTTCTTGTGAGCCAGATCACTCAGTTCATCTCACCGATAAGGGCCTGGTCTTTTGGCTATTTATTTGTTCTGAATTTCTATATATATATTTATATTTTTAAATCAAACACATGGATAGCTTGACTATGTGTAAGTCTTTTATAATTAGCGCGAATTGCAAAAAAAGGTTTAATACAGTAATTGTATAAAGCATTTGTACATTATGTTTGTTATGACACTTATTTAAACTAAAATGGCTTGCATTTTCGAGAAACTGCAATGGGATTGTGTTGCAGCAGTGGTGTGTGATGCAAAGCATCCCTAAAATGAACTACTACCCAGGCAGAAGTGGTTTGCTCAACTATCTTTTTCACCCATCTGTAATTAAACAACTCTTTAGACAAAGTTGCTTTTGGAAGCCCACACCCCTAGGTAAAAATATAGAAAATACTGCTGTAATATACAGTTTGCACATGCATTGACCAATAGGCTATATTTCCATTTCTATTTGATAAAAGTATTTATTTGTCAACATGTAGAAAAAATGCTGTTTCATTCAGTGTGCATAGGTATTTTTCACGACTGACTGTATTTAATAATTTCCCGACATGTAGACAGAAGATTTACAGATTAACAGAATATTAAACCAGACTGTCAGCCATCTGGCAAGGTCAGGCCGATGGTGAGCCACATTTGTATTTGCATCTGCACTAAGCATTGCAGATGTTATGTGTAAAATGAGAATGTCTGTTTTTAAATGACTTTTTCCAAACAGGGATAATAACCTATAATCCAACCTGATCTCACAGAATTCTGTGAAATTAACACGGCCCCAAAATCTGTGGCAGTTTCACGGAATCGCTGAACATTCCGTGATGGGCCCACGGAAGTGAGGCTGTAGCGGGGTGTGCCTCAATGTGGGTGAGCCCGAAATCACATGAAATACGTTCTGAGGGAACTATTTTGTCAAACCAACGTATGAGAGGGTCAATTATGTTCGTAGGGAACTAAATTTAACACTCGAATAACGTTAAATATGAACATATGAAGATCATGACATAGCATGTAAATAACATACTTTTTGCAAGGATAGAGGATGGGGATGGTGGATGGGCACATAAATCTGCGACTTGCATGCCAGTGTTGGCGAGTTCAAATCCAGACCAGCACTTTGTGGGTGTTTTGTTCTACATTGCTTGCGTCATGCAGACAGGCGATTGTCGTTTTTTTGTAATGTTAACCCTAACCTTAACCTCAGTAACGTCATATCTAACCTTAACCGTTAGTAACCTCATGCCTAACCTTAACCGTTAGTATCGTCATACCTAACCTTAACTGTGAATGTTGCAATATAATTTTGAACGCTATGGAATATATGGAATGTGTGGAATGTTCTCGCATAAATCCACAGAAATGTGCAGGGGCAACGTAATAGAAGTACGAACATAGCCTAATAACGAAACGTCCTGTTCAAATGTAAAAAACCCTAATTATGTTGGCAGACAACGTAATTCAGTTTTTCTAAATTGTTTCCTGAGAACGTAATTTGGGAGAAATTCTGAGATGTACGGTTGATGTAGGTGGAGTCACACGTTTATGCAGTGTGTACTTACCATCTCCCAATCCTAACCTTATGGCGATATACGGCAGGCAAAAACATAGATTTTCATACAGTGGTCAATTTTGAGATTTTGGGCTAGTTTACTCCTTCAATATGTGTTCTTTCAAGCTGCTATAAAGAAAATGTTGAAAATATATATTAAGGTGTTTATTTTATTACATTTTCTTTACCTGCGGCAGTAAGTTTCTCCCGAATTTATGAAGAAGTTAGCATTCCAACGCAACATGCCGAGTTTCACCTGTTTACTGAGGTCTGTCATGACTGGTATCGTTGTAAAGCTCTGAGTCTCCCGGACAACTCTATGTAACCCACATTTCCTTTCTATCAGTAATCAATCATGAATGTCCAAAGGGGGATTTAATGCTAATGATGAAACCTCATTGGCTACTGCTGGTTTCTGCTAACATGATTCGCTCAGACGCATCACGTGGTGTGCTCTGACACTGCAGGACCTTTGAAAATGCCTTTGCAAGATGTGAAAAGGGATTACAATCTATTGGAATAGCTGAAAAACCATCAGAAGGCAGCACATCGGACCGTAAATTGTCGCGGGAAACCGGGGGGGTTAATAACAATGACATTGACTGTGCGATAAAGTAGTGGCTTGTTATGCATGTCGCACGGTTTAATGAATTGATACGTGACCTCTTGTGCCCTAATTGTGCTACATCGGGTCTATTTATAATCATTGATCCATAGAACACACACACACATATTATCAATAGGCAGCATCACTGCAGCCTGGGGTGCCAAGCTTCAGTAGTGCAGTGGAGTCCATGCTCTTGTAGTAGGGTTGACACACCAACAAACACACGCGCACGCACTCACAATTATGCAGGGCTTGACATTAAGGCTTGTCTGCTTGTCCGGGAAAAGTAAAAACGTAGTCAGACAAGGAGCTCATAGAATTACTTGTCCGAATAGACAAGTTAAACTGATGTAATTTAACAAGTACATTGAGCTAAACAAATTAATCGAATACTGGTGACTAGTGTCCTTTTTTGGCAAAAATCGATGTGTCTATGACCACGATTTAATCTTATGTTCTCAAACACGGTTTTGCTGCACGGTGGTTAGCTTAGAATCTTGGGATTCTAAATATCTCGGTTTTAGTGTAACTTTAAAATTCACAACGTTATGACTGCGAGTTTCAACTACACATATCGCAAACAGTTATATATTTATTTCTTCTAACAAGAATTCTAAATGCCCACTAGAAACTACCACGCTACATTTTTAGGTTATATATACAAGTCTTATATTTTCTTAAAGCTTAGAATCTTGGGATTCTAGCAAATATCACATTAGACTTCTTAATGTCAGGTAGGCGTCTTGAAAACAATTACATTTTATTTAGGAAACATAGGTTAGCACACGTGACGAATGTTAAACTTTTAGTACAAAATATTTTACTTACCGTCATAATATCCTTTTTTTTGGTAATCAAAGGGTCCCAGTAATGACATAAAGCAGTGGTCCTCAAACCCTTCCATGGAGGGCCTAGTGTATGCAGGTTTTCACTTTTACCTTGTACAAGCCTGATGGAGTAGCTCACTAATTGGTTAGTATCTCCCCTCACCTGGCAGTCTAGGTCCTAATTATGCTCTAATTGAAGGGAAAGACCAAAAACCAGCATACACTAGGCCCTCCATGGAAGGGTTTGAGGACCAATGACATAAAGCATTGTTTTCCCAGGTAAAATCCATCTTGAATGTGAAAATTGCATTTTCTTACCGGACTGTTACTGAATGTATTCATAAATAAATGAAAAACCTAGTGTATTTGGCCTGCACTTCTGAACAAAAGACAGATGTGAAAAGTGTCCAAAAGCTTAGCAATTTCGTCATATAGGTCATCCTTATGAAACAGAGATCTTAAAAATGTGCAAGATTAACAATTTTAAATGAAGATTGACAGAGATAATTTACGAAAGAAATGTGTTGTTCGTATCAGGACCCTGATGTAAACGTCATCACGGTGCATTTTTTCTAAAATATAGTTTCACAAACAAAGCTACAGCTCATTGGCTGTTCACTCAATCACTCTAAAATGTTAGATTTATATGGCCAGCCCCTTACCAACATGATCTGAATTGGATCCAGCATCCTATCTTAATATATGACTTTGTAGGGTTCTTTAAAAGAGGATGTAGAAAAATAAAAACAGAAAATAATTATGCATTTTCTTTATTTCATCTTGTGCCATAATCACTGTGTATATTTATTTGAAATGAATTTTACATATACAAAAATGTCAAAGTCTTTTCTTTAAAAAAATATCAACCATATGTTTGTCCTTGCCTCAGGTCCAGTGTAACAAGAGTTTAACTTTAGGTATGATTTTTTAGGCTGAATTTTACAAATCGGGGGCGAGGCTGAAGAGGTTAAACAAATGCTTGGATTATTTTATTATTAATCCCAGATGTTTTCCAAACAGATTATTATAAAACAAATTTACAAATGTAAAATTAACTGCTGATTAAATAAATATTGTGGAATAGGTTACAACATTAAAGTTTTAGACTATACCTCAAGTGTGAAACTACCTACTATTGGACGTCTAAAAGTAGCCAAATAAAAATAGTAGTAGGACATCCAATACACTGATTAGCACAATGTGTCAGTCATCTGAAAATCATTTGTCTCACAGACATGTCCCTTTTGTAATTTGCCTAAACACACTTATTAATGATGAATTTGATGTATTCAAGCAATATAGAAGATGCAATTGCTTTTTCTTTTTTGAATTGGTAGAATTGGCTGGTAAAATTAGGGCATCCACCACAGTGGCTAAATTCATTTCCCACCCTAGTTAAGTTTGAACTGCAACTGCTTGAAAAAAAAGTTGGATTCAAGATAGCAAGTGACAGATATATTCTGCGGACCCCGTTAACATGGTAACCTTAAAGCGGTAGCTAAAACTTTTGTCACATCGTATGTCTCGGTCACAGAAGTAAAAAAAGATGCAGCAGTATACCATGTTATTTCTAACTGGGAATATATCAATTATATGAGAGAATGTTGTCAAACATATTGGCTAAAACAATCTGAGTGAATATAGTAGTACTTGCCAGTGAGTGACCAAAATGTTCGTTTGAGGCTTTGTTGTAAATGTGATGGCTCTTCACATTGAATTGAATTGCTGGTTTGAATAGCAATTGTGTTGGCAATTTTTTTCTAGAGGGTCTTAATGCCCTGGCCAATGACCTTGGTGCCATTGCAAAAATCCCCACCTGAAAGGGAAAAGTAAAATATACTTTTTTAGCTTACATTCCCTGGTTTCAAAATGACACTGGGGAAAAATGTATAGGCCTATTGATTGTTTCCCATAAATACAGACATGCATGTTAAAAAATGTATGTCTGCTTCGGACAAGTAGTTTTTGCTATTGGACGTAAAAAATTGATTTATTTTTTAGATTTACATTTACCAATAAAGTTAATGTCAAGCCCTGATTATGGATCTGTTATAATAGTATAATATTTTAGGATGGCATTATTCTTTATAGTCATAAAAAGTTTGCTTGGCCAATTGGCTACTATGACTGCATGGTCGTCTACTCCATGGTACTTTCCCAAAAAATTGGGGTTTTGCCACTCAATAAATGTACAAATGAGTGCTGTAATGGACATTTAGACTTTAGAAAGCTGTGACATCTACTGTTGGTCTTGTTCTGTGTCCAACTGTCTAGTGAGAGTTTTGTCTGCAACTTTGTGCATGATACGCCAATGTTAATTCACTGAGTTAGAATTTTGCACCTGGCTTTATCAAATGTTCAGATCTATCTAGTGAAAATATATACAAAATCATGCATATTTAATGAGGTACAGTGAACCCTCGTTTTTCGCGGGGGTTACGTTTTAAAAAGGACCTGTGATAGGCGAAGTCCGTGAAGTAGTAACCTTTATTCTTTTTACAATTATTATACAATGAAATACTCCTTAATACATTGAAACCAAATAACAAAACCTTTTTACAGGCCCAAGCATTTGTTTAACAAATAAAAGTACTGTATAAACATTTTTTTTACAAATAACTACTGTACTGTAAAATAATAATTTTAATCATCAATACGAACTGAAGGCTTCAAATTGCGGAGATCAGCACCGCCCCACCGCAACCCGTGTCATTGGATTAGAACTGGAGAGAAATGATTATGAAAAGAAATTCAAAGTACAGTAGGACTCACGTGTATTTCACTGCTCTTCTGACTGAGTTGCTGCATCCTGCAAATCCGTGAAGCAGCGAGACCGTGAAAGGTGAACCGCGAAATAGCGAGGGTTCTCTGTAATGCCTAATTTGCATAATTAAAATATTTTTTTATTTTCTTGTGTAATTAATCAACTGAAGAAGTTTCATTATATCTATTATTTAAAAAATGTACCCTATTCACCTGTAGTGTCTCACCATTATAACACATGTGCTAGTACCAATTAATATAACATCTTCCCTTCTCCTAATCCTAACCTTAATCATTACAACACCTGAGCTGGTACTGTGGTGGATTTGAAGAAGCGGTGAGACGCCCAATTAGGTATGGAGACTAGACTAACAAGGTTCACAAAGTGTTGAAAAAATATGTGCATTGACAAATGTGTTTTCCCTGATATAGATATGTTTATTGGAAAAAAGAGAAACAAAACAAAGTGATGATGTGTTCATTAGAGCCTGACCGATATGAGATTTTTTTATCCGATACCGATACCTATTTTGAGTGGGAAAAATTTGCCGATACCGATACAACTTTTTCTATTACTATGGCTGAATTGAAAAATCTACATTTTCCTGCATGGATTGTACTTAAAACCAGACTTCAAAGACACTCAAAGCAGGGTACCCGCGGGTCCTTAAAAAGTCTTAAATAGTCTTAAATTCATTTTCCAGAATTTAAGGCCTAAAATTGTCTTACAAAGTCTGAAATCTGATTTTCCAAATTCTTAAAAAATTGTGAGAGTCATGCTAATTTTATTATTTTGTATTTTGTTGAAGGAAACCATAAGCGCTTTTCTGAGCAACTTAACTACTTAACAATTGCTGGCAGATTACTGTGCAGTAATAGCAGGTGATTGCTGCTGCTCCATAGGCTTACCTCAAATCAACTCAGCTAATTTGTTCGTTAGTTAGCTTATTAGCTTTGTCTGTTTCTGAGTGTTATTTAGGATATTTTTATTTGTGTGCTTGCAGTGTTGTTTACTGAAACTAATGTTTTTGTGATCAGTATTAGATAAATGTAAATTTCCATAGTCTTGTTTTGTTGCATTTAGCGCAGGTGTATTATGCGATTCATTTTACTTTTGAACAATTCCTTTTAGCAACTTGAGAGCCAGGATTCTTGCCGTTACTTCCATTCAGTCGTTTGATCTGCTGGTCGTGATTCTACTGCAGACTTAATTATGCACACTCTATCATGGGCACGTAGAAATTCTGCAGGCAAAATAGAAAATAAGCTACATTTAGAACTGTTCCTTTACTTAATATAATGAAAATAAATAACTTATTTGCAAATTTAATTAATAGACATTGCTTTCTAATCAAATCCAAACATTCAAATGAAGTATTGCGCTGGTCACCCTCAAAGTAACCATTCAATGTGCGATCTCCAAACAAATACCAATATATACATTTCATTAAATAAATCCTGTTGGTATTGGCGCGCATAATAATATGACAGTGTGTACTGCTGCTTATCACATTAGGCTAGCTTGTGCACAGGCTGGCATCTTGTTGGCTCGTCATTTAAATAATTCACTTACTTTGCCATAAGTAAGACCATATTAATTCGACAACACACAACAAAAAGAAACATATTTATCTTAACAACCTTTTGAAGGTTAATGGTTTCACCCCAAAACTGCGGTGTTCTCTGCTATTCCTAGGTTTCTATTCATTATAATGGCGTGCTACCAGTCCCAGAGAGCTAACGTTAGTTACATAGCTAGATAAAGTAGATGTCATGGAAATGGTGAAACGCAGGTGTTGACATTCTCAAATTTTTGGAAAACATTTTTATGCCAAAGCTGGAGTAGTAAACACTGCAGGCTTTTTATTAAAAATGTATATTCAGACACAATTTGACTTCAGTAGCTAGCTACAGTACAGTAGTTAATACTCAGTAACTAAATATGGCCAGAGCGCCTACCTATCTTATAACCCCAAAACCCTTTTTATGCAATGTAAAACTTTGTGTGCATTTTGTGACTCTTACACCGGAAAGCTGGTTTTCAACTCACCTTTATAAGCAGCTTGTTATGAGCAGCTCTTCCATTCCCACTGTTTTAATCTTTTTAAGATAATGTCTTCTTGTAATGCTCAAACCTATATTCGGTGAAAGAGTACCCTCTTCCGGACAAATAAGGAATTGCAAACAAATATATCGGTCGTTATCTGTAAACTGCTAATATTTACCGATAATATCGGTCAATGAATATATCGGTCGGGCTCTAGTATTCATTGACAAGTGTGACCTGGTACAAGTGTTAAATAAATATATAAGTTAATGTAAAGGACAACGTCCTAGTTAGAAAAGGGGGATGTGATAGATCTGAAGAAGCACTCTATGTTCTATTAAGTGGGACTGTTTATATCAACCGTAGATCTCAGAATTTCTCCCAAATTACGTTCTCAGGAAATTATTTTAAAAACCTGAATTACGTTATACGCCAACCTATTTAGGGTTTATTTATGTTTGAACTGCACGTTTCGTTATTAGGCTATATTTGTACTTCAATTACTTTGCTCCGGTACATTTTGTTTAGCGGATTTGTGCGAGAACATTCCACACATTCCATAGAGTTCAAAACTATATTGCAACATTCACAGTTAAGGTTAGGTAGGAGGATACTAACGGTTAAGGTTAGGCATGAGGTTACTAACGGTTAAGGTTAGATATGACGTTACTGAGGTTAAGGTTAGAATTAAGGTTAGGGTTAACATTACAAAAAACGATAATCGTGTGTCTGCATGACGCAAGCACTGCGAACACTGTCATGCAAGTCGCGGATTTATACGCCCATCCACCATCCCCGACCGCCACCCTAGCAAAAACTGCGCAATTTACATGCTACGTCATGATCTTCATATGTTCATATTTAACGTTATTTGAGTGTTAAATTTAGTTCCCTACAAACGTAATTGACCCTCTCATACGTTCATATTTCACATATTTCGGTTTAACAAAATAGTTCCCTCAGAACGTATTTCATGTGATTTAGGGCTGGTTTATATCGAGTGTGGCGGATTGCTTTGGGCAGTGTTCGGAGTTGGCGGAATAAAAGACAAGCCTGGTACAACTGTAAGCCACAACTCCTTGATGTTCATTATTCGTGTATTAAGTTATCTTACAAGATATTATAAATAACAGCCTCTATATAAGAGATAGAACACAACAGGTACTACTTAATATAATGCCTCACTTCCATGGGCCCCCTCTTCGGCGATTCCGTGAAACTGTCACAGATTTTAAGTTAGTGTTCATTCACAGAATTCTGTGAGATCATGTTGTATAATCATATATTATTTTGCTAAGGCATTTGAATGTTTTATTATTGTAACAATGTCCTTTGTATTGTGTTTTAGTATGTCTTCCAGTCCAGGTTTTTGGTCTCTCCCTAAATGGTCCTTGTATGTCCTTATTTGTTTTTTCCTGTGTTTAGTTCGTTTTGGTTTAAGTGTTCCCAGCTGGTATAAGTTATCTCATTAGTGTGCTATTTAATCCCTTCTGTTTGTTCCCTGAATGTTGGTCATTGTCTGCTGTCATTTGGTATGTACTAAGTCTATGAAATTTTGTGGTTTGTGTTTTCAATTATATTAAGTAGTTTTTTGTAGGGAAGTTCTTTATCCCTGTTTACTTAGTGAAATATTATATTTTACCACTAAGAATCAATTCTGCCTCCTGCCTATCTTCATAACGCAATGTAATAATTATAATAGGTACACAATTATATCTGTTCTAACACTGATTTAATGAAGAGTAAATGATGAGTCTGACAAATATAAAAACTAACCAGTAACTGCGGTAGCACTAACGCTTTCTCCAAATGTAAAATGCATTTTATTAGGCTATGTATATCTAATATGAGTGCAGATTCAGCAAATAGACATGCTATTTCTCACCTAAAATGTGTTCATAAACAGTTCTGGGAAATTGCTAAAGTAAAATTTGATATGATTAAGATGTTAGCAATTACTGTGGTTGTAATGAATACTCCCAAGAGGTAAAAGAACAATACTGTTTATTCCAAACAGGTTAGTAACCAATCAGGTGAAGGAATAGATGATTATCCAAAAACACAATACTGAATAAACAATGCACAGGTCGGGCCAGAATAACAATCCAAGAATATATGCTCAGTAGAAAGAAAATAGATTACTTACAATACCTCGGGAAGAGGCAATGGTGTCTTATATACAGACAGGGTGAGAGCAGGTGTACTGAATTTGGGTGAATGAGTCCGGGTTATGGGAATTGTAGTTCTGAGCAGTCTAGAAAAGGGAAGCTGTAGTTCTCAGGGAAGGGGAATTGGGGAATGTTACATAACCCCCCCCCCCCCCAAAGGCACCACTCCTGAGGCGTCAAACAGTGAACACGCCACAGGACACCAGGTGGCAGAAGACCCAGGCAGGAGACCATAGCAGCGGAAACCAGGCCGGCGGAGGCACTCCAGGGCGAAGCAGACGAGCAGAACAGGCAGGTGGAGGGAGTCTTGTCGGGCGGGAGGGCGGAGGCAGCAGCAGCAAACCGGAGGGACGAAGTAGCAGCGGCGGGCCGGAGGGTGGAGGCAGCAGCAGCAGACCGGAGGGACGAAGCAGCAACGGTGGTCCGGAGGACGGAGACAGCAGGGACGGGCCGGATGGCTGATTCCGGGCAGGCGGAGGTCCGGCCCGAGCAAGACAGAAGCGAAGGACGAGGTGGAGGCCAGGCAGGCGGCACCAGAGGCAGAGTCCGGGCTGATAAAGGCGGAGGCCACGGCCCCGCCAGAGGCAGCCAGGCCGGAGGGGGCTTGGTGGGCCGAGGCAAAGGCAAACCACGGCAAACACAGAAACCTGGAAGCAGACAGACACAGACAAACAGACAGACACAGAGAGGGGCACAAAGACCGGGGCAGGCCCGGGGACTCGGGCAGGCTCAGGGACAGCTAATGGTACGGGAACAATGGAAGGCACAGGGACAATGAAAGGCTCTGGCTCGGGAGTCAGAGCAGGCTCAGGGACAGGGGCAGCCAATGGCACTGGGACAGGGGCAGGCAATGGCACTGGGACAGGGGCAGGCTCAGTGATCAGGAAAGGCTCAGCAACCTGGAAAGGCTCAGCAACCGGGAAAGGCTCAGTGACCGGGAAAGGCTCAGGAAATGGAACAGGCAATGGCACAGGGACTGGTGCAGACAATGGCTCAGGGGCATACACCAGCTCGGGAACTAGGGCAGGCACCACCACAGGGACTAGGGCAAGCACCGGGATTGAGTTAGGCACTGGCACAGGGACTGGAGGAGAAACAAGGGCAGGCCCGGGGAGCAGGGCAGGTCCGGGGACAAGGCAAGGCTCAGGCTCGGGAACAAGGCAAGGCTCAGGCTTGGGGAAAAGGCAAGGCTCAGGCTCGGGGACAAGGCAAGGTTCAGGCTCGGGGACAAGGCAAGGTTCAGGCTCGGGGACAAGGCAAGGTTCAGGCTCAGAGACAAGGCATGGCTCAGGTTCGGAGACAAGGCAAGGCTCAGGTTCGGAGACAAGGCATGGCTCAGGTTCGGAAACAAGGCAAGACTCAAGCTTGGCCGATGGTAGTGTAGCGATCGCTGGTGGCCGGGAGGCTTGAGCGGCCTCCGGTGGCCGGGAGGCTTGAGCAGAAATAGCGGCCTCTTGTGGACGGGGAGTAGTGGAGACCTCTGGTGGTCTGAGCGTGCTGGAGACCTCTGGTGGTCTGAGCGTGCTGGAGACCTCTGGTGGTCTGGACAAGGTGGAGACCTCTGGTGGTCTGGACAAGGTGGAGACCTCTGGTGGTCTGGACA
>JACXGM010020267.1:7481-18003 GCA_016801145.1 Umbra pygmaea | reverse complement strand
GTTAGAATTTGTCACGTTACAGAGCCAGACAAGACTTTGCGTACGGCCCGCACATTCTCACGCCTGCTCAAAAGTTTCCGTGACGGACCGCATATTCTCACGTCAAGTAATTTTTTATACATCACACCGTGTGCTTGGAAACCAGCGTACGCAAGCTTTTCGTGCGTACGCAACGTTTATACATGAGGCCCCTGGTGTCTAATAAGCATCTGGTGGCGTTTATTAAACGCCTGGTGACGTCACACGCGTGGTGGCGTTTAATAAACGCCTGGTGACGTTTAATAGACGTGTAGTGGCGTTTAATAACCGCCAGGTGGCGCCACTAACGGCGTTCAAAACGCCGTGAGAATTGTGACGAATTGTGACCCTTTTGGCGTTCCATACTGATTGCGCGTGTCAACGCGCCACGTGGTTTAACTAATATAGGCTATATATACGTAAAAAATAAAAAATACTTCTTAACCGTTTAACTGGTAGTATTAATCGGTCAAACGTTTTAGTTTCGGTTAACGGTTAAACGGTCAAAATGAGCATCCCTAACTAGAACGATTCAGAGCTTCTGAGCTAGTTTCATGTCACACAGGTGAGAGTTTGTGTGATTGCGTCATTAAAATGGTAAACAACCTTGGCTTGGACATATTAAACTATAGAGGCCAATCATACAATAATGTGACTAATATGTTGGGCAGATCGAATGGACTGCAGGCTCACTTAAAAAGGATACATCCATTGATCCAATACATACCTTGTGCTGCTCACTCATTGAATTAGGTAGGTGTAAACATTATACACAGCAGCCCAGATGTTGAACAGTAGTTTAGTCTGCTACAGTTGTTGTATTCATTTTGTTCTGCATATACTCGCCGATGGACAAAAGTGTTTGAAAATACAAACTTAACACTTAAGCATTTGTCTAATACTCGGTGAAGCTGTAGGGCTGATTCAGCCAAAGCTCTCTGGCAAAATGATAGTAATATAAGAGAGGCCTTGAACAGTATAGCTGCAGATGAGAACAAAAAAGGGATACTTGCAACGAAGCATCAGGACTGCGCGCAAAGATGGACAAACTGGAAACTGCATTCATGACGCATTTCTGGAATACCATACTCGAACAAAGGCGTGCTTAGATCGTAGATCATACTTAGAGGAGTTTTTGGTATTCTTGTTATTGTAGTTCTGTTTCCGGTTAAAGCGTGTACTTCGATGCCCTTTTATCTGGAATTAAATCAAATTCAAATTAAATTAAACCAAGTTCTGTCTGAGACATTCTAAGTCATTTCCCAGTATATCTCCGGTGGAGATATTAACAGGAACGTAAGCTGTCTTGTTATGGCCTGCTGTAGTTTCAGCTCTTATCACGCACACATTCAAGCAAGGTATGCACTGTGTCTGACTCGCGGGCAACAAGACATGGAGAAGGACTTTCAGTCGGCACCAAAGTGCTTCTGGAAAACCGTCCTCCACCTCAGAAGGGAGAAGCAAGAAACCATCCAAGCACACAGTAAGGATGGGACTTTGTTGACCTCAATGGAGGAGGTAATATGGCGGTGGAAGGAGCACTTTGAGGAACTCCTGAATCCGACTAATATGCACTCTATATTAGAGGCAGAGCTAGAAGATGACGGGGGATCGTCGTCAATTTCCCTGGTGGAAGTCACTGAGGTAGTCAAACAACTCCACCGTGGCAAAGCCCCAGGGATTGATGAGATCCGTCCAGAAATGCTGAAAGCTCTGGGTGTGGAGGGGCTGTCTTGGTTGACACACCTCTTCAATGTTGCGTGGAAGTTAGGGACAGTGCCAATGGAGTGGCAGACCGGGGTGGTGGTTCCCCTGTTTAAAAAGGGGGACCAGAGGGTGTGTGCCAATTACAGGGGTATCACACTTTTCAGCCTCCTTGGTAAAGTCTACTCTAAGGTGCTGGAAAGGAGGGTTCGACCAATAGTCGAACCTCAGGTTGAAGAGGAACAATGTGGATTCCATCCTGGTTGTGAAACAACGGATCAGGGGCCTCATTTATAAAACTTTGCGGTGGATTTGCGTCAGAAGTGGCGTACGGACGAAATATAGGACGTGCGTACGTAAAGAAATATTCAGATTTATAAAACCGTGCGCACGCACGTCCTACGCTGTTTTCCCTTTATTAGGGATGCTCATATTGACCGTTTAACCGTTAACTGAAAGTAAAACATTTGACCGGTTAATACTATCAGTTAAACGGTTAAGAGTTTTTTTATTTTTTACGTATATATAGCCTACATTAGTTAAATCACGTGGCATGTTCACACGCGCAACCAGAGCCTGGCGCTTCGTTTTGAAAGGTGGGGAGATAT
Source organism: Umbra pygmaea (assembly GCA_016801145.1). NCBI lineage: Eukaryota > Metazoa > Chordata > Actinopteri > Esociformes > Umbridae > Umbra > Umbra pygmaea. The sequence goes on along the minus strand of JACXGM010020267.1, from coordinate 15,673 downwards.
AGGTAATGAGGAGCGAAATATACCGACTGCCTGTTTTGCGTCTGCAACACGTTCTTAATTTAAAATGACAACCCTTGGACATTTATGATGACTGTGATATTAACTTGCGCTTTCATTTTTTCATGTACAGAAACCTATAACGTAAACATATAACGCTATCGTATTGGGAAGCATATATTATTTTATCGGCTATAATTCATCATGCTCCTGATGCATTATAGCCAACAAAATAATGTTTTAAACTTAAAACAACTCACACAGTGATTGACAACACACACTTTATTTTCGGAGAGGACCGTAATGGTAATTTCAATGAAATGGGTGCGCTTGGTAGATATTGTTAAGTTAGTATAACGCATAGCAAACGTTGTCAACATTTTGTTTTGTGTTAATGAATTATAGCCCTTATTTGCAGTATGCCTGCTGTAAGCAACAACCTTGTTCCTGATTGTCACAGACTATTTTCGTTCTATAATTTGACAACTCGGTAAACACTGCATCAAGGCTACTTTCCTTTGATTGAAAACAGAAAGTGAAAATGTGTAGTTTTCTGCGACAATATTTTGGTTGGTGTGGACTTTATGCCAGTGTAGTTTGGTGAAACCAAACATCTATTTATTTTAAACATGATTTTGTTTACCGTATTATTTATGAGGATGAATTACATAACATGCCAATATAATTGCAGAACATGTTTGAGTGTTCTTTTTGCAAATATGTCTTTGTTTGCATTTAAGTTGGCTACAATCTTGTTTTATTTAATTTGTATTCCACCACAGGCTGTTGATTGTAAGAATGGCTTTGTGAAATGTATATATTATTAATGAGAGGCAGTATTTCGATTTCATTTAGCTACACAACGATCTGCAGTTTCAGACAGCTTCACGTGTTTCACACATCTGCCGGCGGTGTCACCATTTCTCATTTCACCCGTTTTTGTGCGTATGCATGGGTCAGAGTTTCCGTGAAGGACCGCATATTTTCCCGTCAAGTTAGCTTTTTATAAATCCCAATTATTGCGTAGAGAGATGCGTACGTCTTCTTTTGTGCGTACGCCAGCTTTATAGATGAGGCCCCAGGTCTTTACTCTCGCAAGGATCCTAGAGGGGGCCTGGGAGTATGCCCATCCTGTCTACATGTGTTTTGTGGATCTGGAGAAGGCGTATGACTGGGTCCCCCGGGAGATACTGTGGGAGGTGCTGCGGGAATATGGGGTGAGGGGGTCCCTTCTTAGGGCCATCCAATCTCTGTATGACCAAAGTGAGAGCTGTGTCTGGGTTCTCTGCAGTAAGCTGGACTTGTTTCCAGTGAGGGTTGGTCTCCACCAGGGCTGCGCTTTGTCAATAATCCTGTTTGTAGTATTTATGGACAGGATATCGAGGCGTAGTCGGGATGGGGATGGGTTGCAGTTCGGTGGGCTATGGATCTCATCACTGCTTTTTGCGGATGATGTGGTCCTAATGACATCATCGGCCTGTGACCCTCAGCACTCACTGGATCAGTTCGCAGCCGACTGTGAAGCGGCTGGGATGAGGATCAGCACCGCTAAATCTAAGGCCATGGTTCTCAGCATTAGTGTATTGTTTGCTTTTTAGATGAAAACTTTGTGGAACAGTCTCTTGGCAAAAGCAAGAAGTCCAAAGGTATGATATTAAATAATTTGTCAATATTTCTCAAACAGCTCATGCTTTACAATACTGTCATCTATAAGAAAATCACTAGCATGACATTTTTAAAATTCATTAGACAAGGGCCCTTAAACTAATGATTAACCAAAGTATATTGGTAATTTGTATAATCTAGATTTGGCCCATGGACCACCAGAGAAATCCACTTTGAAGAACCTTGTTCAAAAAATGACCATAGGACCTACACTACCTCCTATCTGCACCTTTCCTCTGATAGAAACCATGACCAGTAAGTTAACAATTGTTGTAAGTGCATTGCCAAATTGTGCAGATATATATTAAAATATACCTTATGTTTAAACATTTGTTTAATTTATGTACACAGACCTTGATACACCAAGTCCCATTGACTTTATGGCTGGACCCTCAACAACAACTTTTGAGATGTCTGATGGTATGATTGTATCTTTATCGTTTTGGTTTAATCAGACTTTAAACGTCTTTAGCCTAGTGATTTAAACTATTGTAAATCTTGTTTTCTGACATTCTAAATAGTGCATGATGACAATTTCCAAACCTATGTGTAGAACTTAACTGCTTGTATTTTGTTTTGCATATGTGCACACAGACACTGCCAGTGGCTCAACAACAGTGTCAGACTTTGGCATATTGCAATCGATTGCAATAATACAAGGTGTGTTTATTGTTATTGTCCGAAAATTTCAGCCGTAATAACTGCATTGTGTTATCTTCCCACTTTGTACATTTCTGACCTTCATTTTAATATGTCTTTGAAACATTTTGTGTTTCTGAAACAGAGACGCTTAGTGTTGTGATGCAACGTCTGGATGCACTGACAGCCATCCAGCAGGAGATTCTACGTCAGTTTGGCCAGGTGGGAGGAGCCAGACAGGGTCTGGAGGCCCCAATAGATCTAGATGTGGCCCGGACTCTAGAGGACCTTGCTGTCTTGGAGGCAACACTAAAAGAGCATCCGGACTACAAAAAGAGATTGGTGGGTAATTGGTTAAACAAAGATATGTTTTATGTAGAGTTTAATATTTTTTCCCAACAGCATTTCAAATTTTCTGTATTACCTCTGTAGACACAACATCTCAGTCTGATTGGTGGTGCCAACCCGGGTGAGGCTACTAGGCGAATCATTAGGGCCATCGCTTCGAGCAATGTCTGGAAGCCCTACAGCCTTCATGGGAAGAAGGGGAAAAAGACTATGCTGAACACAGCGGTGTCCCTGGTTATCAAATGTGAGTTCAATATCAAAGTTACTTTTGGAAATATGTTGATGTTCCACAGAACAAACAATGCCTTTATGCTTGTCTAAATAGTTTCTAGTAGAATTTTAAAGAACATTTCTATTTTTTATTCTGCACAACAGGGGCTATCATGAGGAGCCAGGCTGGTTTGGAAGACAAGGCTGTGGAGGACCTAATTACAGATGTCCTCAAACATGCACCAGCTCACAGCAAACTACATGTACAAATATACACTACTTTTTTTGTGAGCATTTCACTTAAGACTGTGGGAAGCGACTGTTACTTAGTATAGTTACTATTGCAAGATGCTTAACACTTTCTGTTCACTGAATTTATGGTTAAATTGTTTGTCTAGGTGCGGTCGGGCCCAGAATTGGCAGTCCCAGAAGTGGTTCCAAATCAGTCATCTATAGTAATTTGTATGCTGTCTATTGCTGTAAATAGTTTAAGTTATTTTTTTACGTAACTCTGTTTTTAACAATTATATGCCAGTGATACGTGTGGTGTTTATGTTATGAAAAGCGGTGTGTATTCTATAAATAAAATTTTCAAAACGCTTATTTTCAGTTTTCTTTTAATTATTCTACAATGTGTATTAACATGTGTTTACAAAAAAATATTTACCTCAGTATTACAACTGTTTTTGAGTGTAATATCAAGATTTGAATAGTAATGCTAGTTGAAACAACTGTCAATTCTGAAATTCTGAACAAGAACCACAATTATTGTTGCTGCTGTGAACCAGAAGTGGCAGGTATAACTGATATAGTATAAATGGATGTCAATAAATCCACTGCAGAATGAATGAATATTGCTAAAAGTAATCCAATGACTAATCGGCGACCTTAATTACAACGTGGTCATGACGTACAGTGGACGTAATGCCGACGTACTGCCAAAAGTCGTCCAATGACGAATCGGCGACCTTAATTAGATAACGTGGTCGCGACGTACAGCCAACGTAATGCCGACGTACTGTGAAAAGTCACTCAACGACGAATCGGCGACTTTGATTTGAAAACGTTGTCCCGATCTACTGGCAACGTAATGACTATGTTAGTTGGTGACATCGTAGCGACCTCTCTGGGGGTTTCACTTTGCCGGTTGTGGCAACGTCATATGCTAACTTAAGGGTGACGAAAACTGACCAGCACGTGACGTTGTCACAACATAAAATTGTTTGCTGGGTAGTTCGACGATGCTAGTAATGTTTGCTAATTTGAAGAAGCTTATGACATAGTTATTTGAAGTTGTGCATTATTTTATGGTATTTTTATTTGAATTGGACAAATTATATATATACATATATATATATATATGGTTGTAACTAGAGGTCTGCTTATTAATCGGGCTGGCCGATTAATTATGGCCGATTGCGAGTTTTCAAAATAATTATTCGAGTTTTCAAAATAATTATTAATTTGCATTTTTGCAAGGCGATTATGGTCGATCATTTTTTGGAGAGAGTCCATGTCCTCTAGTGTTAATACTTCTCAACAAATTCAATAGCAAATCATGTGGAAACTGCGCGTGCAGCCAGCCCATCTGTCGTGAGCTACCTACTACAGTCCACCTGTCTCAAGCTGCAGCATCTCAAGTCTGGAGGAAATTGTGACTGCAGAGAAGCCAGGATAAGTTTGTAGCTACTAGCATGAAAGGGGATGAATTAAAATAAGTCACAATCACTTGTTAGATTCACATGGTTAATTTTAGTCTAGAACAGTGGGTAGAAGTTCACTGCTTTCGTTCCGACAGAACTGTTCCCATGTTCCCTAAAGCCTTGTCCCTGCGCAATTAGGACAAACTAAATCAAAGATCAGTTCATTCAAATGCGCTACATGAACTGTTGGCCACAGAATAATGTAGCAACCTAATCTGAACAGTGAAAAGGATATGGGATAAAGTTACGGAAAGAAAGTTGCAAAAAGGTGTTATGAAATTGTTTCCTTTGGAACAAATGCAGGTAACTCATTATTTGGTTCTGTTTTGTTTTGTTTAATGTCTAAGGCACAGTGTACAGACAAGATGGGCAGATATACACAAAATGCTACAGTAAATTGCAACAGAACCCATGATTTTGTGAATTTATGTCAATTTTAAGCCCTTTCCCTGCCCAATTAGGACAAATTATATCAAAGATCAGTTAATACAAATGTGCTACATTGGCCGCAGTATAAAGTAGCAACCTAATCTAAACAGTGAAAGGGATATGGGATAAAGTTACAGAAAATGTTTTGCTAAATGTTCTGTTTTGTTATAGTGTGTAAGGCACAGTGTACAGACAAGAATGTTAGGCATACATAAATTATTACATGAAATTGCTAGAGAACCCATAATTTTGCAGATCAATGTTAAATTAATCCCTGTTCCTGTACACTTAGGACAAATTAAACCAAAGATTGGTTCATTCAAACACAGTACATGAATACTCTGCCATGGCTGTATGGCACTCTGATTACCTCTGCTATCTGAAAACCTGTTTTCCGAACGACGTTTATGGATCGACATACTATGTGATGCAGCCGCGGTCGGTGAATCTTAATTGGGGAGGACGGGCTCGTATTACGCTCAGAACCGGAGTGAATGGAATGTGTGCAAATCAAATAAACAATTGGTTTTGTTCGTTGCGCACCATTCCATTCACTCCGGTGCCGAGCGTAATACGAGCCCGTCCTCCCCAATTAAGATCCACCGACCGCGGCTGATGTGATGGTATTTCATCATCTGCTTTCTTAGTTTGTAATCCCCTATGTTTTCTTGCTAATGACAACCTTTTTAATCTTCTCTGACATTTTCGACCGTTATCAAAGCACTTCTTTTAACATTTTAAAATGTCTTGGAAGTATCAGAGCATGTGCAAATTACTACTGACCTTGTATCTTGGGTGTTATGATATTTTCCAGCTTTTGCGTCACAGCCATCGCGCCATAGGTTCCGATTTTATAGGTTCTGCTTTTGTGGGCTCCACGGTACAGCTTGAGATTTCTGCCCGAACCCGACGGGACTGACCCTAACCCGTCGGGTTCGGGTTGATTCGGTCTTAATTTCTCACATATTTCACCAGGGACGTCGGGTTAGGGCCGGGTTCGATCTGTAAATGTAGCCTATTACGGTAATAAAAAATATATAAAAACAGACTTTTATTTTGCAACATTTTTAAGAGCTAACTAGTTTAATTTAAGAAACTCCTATCTATCTCAGTCAAATTGTTTCCTGTCCCCGCCCTTTTTCCTTCTCCCTGTGACTGATTTGTTGATGGTATTTAGAGAGAAATACGAAATCGCTTCTGACGATTACTGTTTGTCAGGAGGTGTGGAAACACTTCGACAATGTGTATGGTCAAACTAATACACCGGTGGGTTATGTGCAATATAAAAGTTGCCACAGTGTTTTTAAGTATGAGAGAATCCCAAACTGAACTTGACCTGTCTCAAAATGAAAATGGAGAATGCTTATTGCGAATTATTCCTATATAGTACAAATGCTGTTTTAAGAATCTGCTTATACAGTGATCAATTAGTCAGCAGTAAGTGGTTTCTCTCCTGTGTGTACCGTTTCATGTTCGTTCACTGCTATTCTGGCCTTTCATACGATCACATGTTTAGTCTAGTTTAGCGTCTGTGTCACATCATCGGCTAGTATAATTCTCCAATAGATCGTTCCTAATCCAATCTAATCTATCCCAGCATTCAGTCATTCACATTTTTTTTATATTTAAGTCCGTCATTGTTTCATTTTGCAGTCTGTGAAGTTGTCTTCGTTAAATAATATAGCCTAGTTTTTTTACCACACATGGCTTTTTCATTTTGTTAATGTTTATCATTAATAAAACAACGGTTATTTTCATCATTCCTTGCGAATTTTTCTCCATTCAAATTGTCGGCTTGAAAGTACGTTCGGGCTTCAAAAAGCTATTAAGGTGCCGGTTCGGTCTCTGGTTCGGACAGATCTACTCCGCGGGTCATCTGGGCGACTTGCACTAATAATAATTTAGTTGTGTGTGTGTGAGTTTATTTTGAAAATATTTTGGAAACAAAGAAAAACAAGACAAAGCCGTGCAGTATGTTTCTGTGTGAGTGTATGAACACAATGATCACCGGTGAAATTGTCTGTGGCACCAGGTGAAATCTTACCTAGGGCAGCAAAATGGCCAGGGCCGGCCCTGTTCCAATTTCTTCTCCCTGCTTGTTCTTAATTTGATTTTTACTATGTATTTATAAGGCTTGCAACTTCACTAAAACAATTTGAACTCCATTACCTATTGCTCCACTATTCTATAGCTATTTTACAGACTGTCTCGTACTAGCAAATCACCAAAGTGAATTCTGGGTTGAGCGAGCGGAGCGGATTCTTCAGAAAGGCGCTCTCCGCTCTGGAACAAAAAACACTCTGCTCCCCGCTCCACTCACATGCTCTGTTTCCTACATGTGTGTTCCGTGTTCATGTGTTATGCTGGTGTTGCGCGATGTTAATCACGTGTTGCGCCCGAGTACATTTGATCGGCATAACATCAGCATGTGTCAAACTGACCTGTCGCGTGAAAATTCGAAAATTATTAGATCCATGGCATGACGACAAGTTCTATAATCCCTTTTATGCGTCATCAACCTACAGCTTGTTATTGTGAGAGGTTAGCGACCCCTAGCGGCAAAGAAATTACATTAGTATGAAAAGTTAAGGAATCTTACACTAATTCAAACTAGGCTACTGTATTCAATGTGAATGATTTACGTTGAAGTGTTCGGGACATGGATTTAAATGGTGAGCCGTTTGTTTTTGTATTCAGGCTATCAATGTACAGGTCCTTCTCAAGAAATTAGCATATTGTGATAAAGTTCATTATTTCCATAATGTAATGATAAAAATTTAACTTTCATATATTTTAGATTCATTGCACACCGAACATTGCACACTGAAATATTTCAGGTCATTTACTGTTTTAATACTGATGATGTTGGCATACAGCTCATGAAAACCCAAAATTCCTATCTCAAAGAATTAGCATATCATGAAAAGGGTCTCTAAACGAGCTATTAAACTAATCATCTGAATCAACTAATTATTTCTAAACACCTGCAAAAGATTCCTGAAGCTTTTAAAAACACCCAGCCTGTTTCATTACTCAAAACCGCAATCATGGGTAAGACTGCCGACCTGACTGCTGTCCAGAAGGCCATCATTGACACCCTCAAGCAAGAGGGTAAGACACAGAAAGAAATTTCTGAACAAATAGGCTGTTCCCAGAGTGCTGTATCAAGGCACCTCAGTGGGAAGTCTGTGGGAAGGAAAA